>JAJTUV010006829.1:0-11896 GCA_021653895.1 Mastomys natalensis
TTTTACGTTTTTTCGTTTTTTTTTTAACTTTTTAGTGCTGATATTTTTATTTTTTATTTAGTTATTTAAATCACATAATAATTTACTTATTTACACGGGAGGTTAAAAACACAAAAGGCAGCATGTGGGAAGGGGAAAGGCACCGAGCATAGGTGTTCAAGGGGAGTACAGATACCTTTCAGAACAGGGTATCAGCGGGGTGTAGGTTCAGGGGACAGGTCACTATGGTTCCCCTAGAATTTATTGTCCTTTTATTAAGTTGGTACTGTCTACGAGGCCCTGCCTATTTATAAGACCTATGACTAGTAGGTCTGGTAAATTTCCACAGAAGCTGCCTGTTTACAATAGTTTTATAGCCTTCTTTTTTCAGTGTTTTTCCACAGAGACCCAAGACTTTGTGTTAGCTGTATGTATGTCAGCCCTATTGCTGACTTTAGCCTATGGCTGATTTTAGGCCTTTAGTGTATATGCAGGGTGCTCCTGACATCTCCTCCCTTCTCTAAGTATAGAAGGGCTTGGGATTCTATTCTTGCGAAGGCTGGGATAGAGGCCCTGACCTCCAATAATTGAAGGAGACCTTGTAATGGCTCGGTCCTCCCCTACTAAATTTTCAATTCCAACATTCTTGTATCTCTTTTCTTTCAGAGTTCCCCCTGAAATTTTGATATCGCTCTTTAGCAAATCTTTCAATTCAACATTGATCTACTTCATTTTAAAGGAAACTTTGCTCTTAATTAATTGTATTTTTATTCTAAATGCCTATTATGCTGCTCACCAGTCATTCTACAAGTTCTGTGACTCTTTTCAGCATGTCTCATCAAAAAATCCATTTTTTCTAAATGACTTTTGGGTTTTGCCCAAAAAAATGAAAACCAGAATATGACTGAAGATACTTAGTTCTCTTCCCTTTAGCCACACAAAATTAGTATTTGGTTCCCCTGTACTTCCCACCTGTTTGGCATGGGACCATCTCTCTTAGAATGGGTCTGAGCTGGACCAGTCTTTCACCAGCCATTCTAAAGTTCTGTGCCATCTTTCTTAGCATATCTCAAGGAAGGGAAAATATTCCTTTTGTCCCTATTTTGTGGAATAAATTTTAGAAGTGTTTGGGATTAGGTCTTCTTCAAGAGTCTGGTAAAATTCTGTTTTTAAACCGTCTTGCCCTTTGCATTTTTGGATGGGTTTACATTTAATGATTTCTTCTATTTCTTTAGAGGTTATAGATCTATTTGTTTATCTGATCTTGATTTAATTTTGATAAATGATATCAATAGGGGAAATTAACCATTTTCTTTTAGCTTTTCCTTTTCATTATTTTTTGTTTTATTTATTTTATTTTTATTTTTTGGAGTATAACCTAATAATTCCTTTGATATCTCCAGTATTTATGTTAATTTTTGTTTCCTTTTTTTGATTTTATTAATTTGAATATTCTCCTTGACTTTTATTTAGTTTTGATAAGCATTTGTCTTTCTTGTTGGTTTACCAAAAAAAAAAATCAGTTTTTATTTTTTTTTCTTTTGTTTTAAATTTATTCAGCTTTATTTTATTGTTTTCAGCCTTATCTTTTTTTTAACCCCCTTTCCCATTTTACCCCTTTGGTGTGTTTGCCTTTTTTTTCTGTTTTAGAAAAATTTAGGAGTGATTTTAAATTTTTTTTTAAATATGTGATCTTTTAATATGGGTTTAAGGGCACTTGTTTTATGAACTTGCCTTTTAACACTGTTTCATTTTTCCCAAAATTTTTTTTTTGCTTTTCTTTTTTAAAGGGTTTTTTCTGGGAGTCTTAATTTCTTTTCACCTTTCCCTTTTCCTTAAATCCTAAGGGTTTCATTCAGTAAAAAAAGTCTTTCATTTTCCCACAAGTTGGTTAAGGTTGTTTTGTTGTTTTTTTTGGGTTTGTGGGGGATTTATCTTTTATGTCTTAGACTTGGGTTGTAAATATAAAATTATGTTTGGCATAAGCTGAGTTTTTGAGTTTTTCTTTATTTTGAAAAATAGCATCAAATTTGGGGCAGATGAAAACACAAGATGCCCGCTATATTTGTATTTCATACAATAATGAAAAAATTTTTTTTTGTTCCCATTTTTAAATTTAAATATTTATCTAATATTCAAATTTTTTTGGGAGTTACTTACTTTTCCTGGGAAATTTAAAACTGGAAGAAAAAACATTGCATTTTGAAAAATTAGGAAATGAAAATGAAAACTTCCCACTTATATAAAACATCCCTTTTATATTTTTAAAATGAAGATTTTAAATCCTTTTCTTTGGAGTTTTTATGGCCCCCGAGCCTAATCTGTAGTTGAGGGGAGTTCTGCACTCATAGGTTTGAATATTTGTTTTTTTTCCCGTGCAGCATCAAAAATCCCTACTGCCAAAAATCCCTTTCTGGAAAACCCCCAGGGAAGTTTTTTTAAACTTCATCCAGTATTATTATTACCCATGAGGGTGACTCCCAACTATTCTTTTTTGTTTTTTTTTCCCAAAGTCTCCCGAAGGGGGCCCAGTAGCGTCCTGTGAGACAAGTGAAAATCAGAAAAAACATTTGATCCTGGGTCTTTACATATTTCATTAAAAAAAGTGATGAATTGCTTTTTTCTAAATTTGGAATTTTCAAAAATAGCAGGGTAAGTTTTAAAGTTCCAACTACAGTTAAGGATATTAACCCAAAAAGGCAAAATTAGGGAAATAAAATCTTTGATTCACATATTTTCAAAATATAAATTTAAAATTAAAAAATAATCTAAGTAAAATTTATGATACAAAAGGGGGAAAGATGGGGGAAGTGATGAAAGTTTTCTGTAGGGTTGCCCCCTGATACGAATATTTTGAGTTTTCATGTCTTGATTTTGGTCTCTCAGAATAAAAGGGGCCTTTTTTAAACACTGTTTTTTTTGGGGTTTTAAACCCAAAAAACTGAATTTGGGGAATTAATTTGACCCGCCCCTGTATTTATTTAAGGAAGCCAATGCACAAAAAATGTTTGTAGTTTTTAAAACAAATAAATTTAAAAATTTTTAAACTTTTATCAAAAAATCTAAGAAAAAAGATTGTTTTTTTCTAAATTTTTAAAGTATTTACTTAAAAAAAGATGAATCAAACCCGATTTTCCCCACAGGAAACATAGAGGTAATTTTTTAGGGAAAAATTTTTGCAGTAAAAAATTTAAAAAAGAATTGGTCTTACCTTTCTGGCTCATCATGGAACTGGAAATGAAAACTTTCCCAGAATATAGGTTTTACAAAGAATAATTTTTCCCAAGAATCGGGATTTGTTCCGTTGTGTGTCCGAAATTTAGAAAATTTAAGGGAGTATTTTTTAAAATTCAGTTCTTTTTTTTAAACAGAAAATGAAGTAATAAAGGGAAATCTTAAGAAAAATTTAGGGCGAATATGATGGGGTCTTTAGTGATGAAAAATAACCATTTCTAGATTATAAAATAAAAATTTGTTTGAAAGAATTTTGCTTTTGGATGAAATCAAAAATTTTTGGTTATAGAAAAAGGGCCCTGAAAAATATGGGCAAAAATGAATTTTCTATGTAAAAGAAAAAAAAATTTATTAAAATTTAATTCCACTTCCCCCATTCAAAAATGGTTTAAAATAAAAAATCGGGTTGATAGCAGATGCGGGTGAGGATGGGGGAGAAAGGGGGAACACCTCCATTGTTGGGGGGGATTGAAAGAGGGGTGCAACCACTCCGGAAAAAAAAGTCTGGTGGTTCCTCAGAAATTGGCTTTATAACACCTGGGGACCCCGCTTCCCACTCCTGGGTATTACCCAAAAGATGCTCTAACACATACCAAGGACATATGCTCCATTTATTTATACCCGTTTATTTTTAATACCCCAAAAACCGGGGGAAAGAACCCAGTCCCCCTTAACGGGAAAGGGGTTTGCAAAAAAATGTGGTACATTTTTATAAAATGGAATATTACTCAGCTTTTAAAAAACAATAAATTTGAAAAATTCTTTTTTTAAGTTTTAAAAATTGTTTTATTCACCCCAAAATTCCGGGAAAAACTCACAAAATTTTGGGGAAAAGTTTGGTTCTATCTTTGTTTGGGGTTTTCGGGGAGGGGCCTTTGGGTGTTTTATTAGAATGTGAAATTAAGACTCGCATTTTTTTTCCCCTTAAAAGATATACATTGGGGCCTATTTAAAAAAATACAGATACCTTAAGTTTTCCTTTCCTTTCTTTCCCCTGTGTAGCAGGGCTTTTATTTTGGGAATCAACTTAAAATTTGTTTTTTTCTTGCCCCCTGCTCTGAATGATTTAGTACTTGGGGAAATAAGTTGAAGAAAATGCTAATCACGGGCTTCTTCCCCTTTCTCTGGGAAGGCATCATTTGTTTTTAACATCTGGTTTCCCTGTATCTTCTACTTTTTTCCCTGGGGAAGCTGCAGCGGGGCTTAAATTTGCACCTTCACTGAGTCAGTAACCAAACCCATAATTTTTTCCCCTCTTGGAAGTTGCCCCTTTTTTGTTTTGGTTTCTGAAGATCTCTAAGAAATTTCCCGTTTTTCCCTGATGATTCACTAGATAGGAGGAATGTCTTTTTTTAAGAAGGGGAAGGCCCCAGCCCTGACACAAATTACTGATGCTAGGGTTTTGTTTTAAAAAAAGGGACCTTTTCATGACTCCCTTTTAAAAGATCCAAAAAGCGTAAAAGAAGAAAGATGCAGATATTTTCCCCAACCAAAGGACAGAAGCTGTGACCCTGGGGTTTTGAATTAGGGAAAAATCGGGAAAAAAAATGAGGAGGAGGACAATTCTTAGGAAGACCACCCGTCTCAAAAACCCGGGCCCTTTGAGATCACTCGGGAACATTGAGCCCCCAAACCAGTTCCCTTTACACTAGCTGTTATGAGACCACCAAAACCATTACACCCGGGGTTGTTTGGGTTTTGGATCGTAGAGAAGTTTGTACCTAATCCTCAAGAGTCTTAGGCCCCCGGGAGGGGGCAGGTTTGGTGGGGGTGGGGTGTGGAGGTGGTGACATCCTATTGGAGAGGGGAAGGGGGGGGGAGAAAAAAGGGAAAAATTGGGGAAAGGAATCGGGCATGGACCGGGGGGGTTTTATTTTGGGGGTGTAAAAAATTTTAAAAGAAAAATTTTAAAAAAAGAATATATCCTTTTAATTTTAAAATTTCAAAGTCAAATTTGGGAAAAAGCCTAGTTACCCAGCCCAAAGCTACTGAACATGTTTTTAAACAAGTAAATCTGTTTTAAAAAAACTTTTAAAAGCTTTCATCCCTACTTTTTCTTTTTAAAATTTTATAATGTTGTTTTGGTTTCCCAAAATGATAAATTTGTGGAAAATTTCCACCCAGCGAAATTTCTGATCTGACTGTGAGTATGGCACTACATTTTAAAAACATTTATTTAGTTGCCGAGAGTTTTTCCCCCATCTCTCTTCTGGTGTATTTTTTTTGTGTACCCCCTTGCAGGAAAAGGGGGCCAATTCCAAATGTACACTGGAACCATTTTTTTTGTGTCTTCAAAGGGAACTTTCATTTAGTGGATTTCACCGTTTGGGACATCTTTTTCAAATGGGAATTTGGTTTAATTTTAACTTTTTCCTAAATTATTTGGGGGTTTTGGAACCCTTTTACACACCCCTTTTGAGTTTTTCCCTTTTAAATCTATTTTTTACGGGTTTACCCTTGTTTTTTATTCGGGCTTTAAATCTAACATCAAAGAGGGGAGTTTTGGTGCAAATACAGAGGACTTCCCATTAATGATATTAGGATTTTAAAAGGTTTTCTTTAAAAAATTTTCTTCTTGTGAGTTTTGAAAATTGTTTCCCTTTGCTATAGTTCTTTTAGGATACGGGACCATTTCCATAGCATGTAAAAAAAACCCTGCATTATTGGAGGTGAATCAATAAAATTCCCAAAGGCTTCTTAGCCAGTCTTTTTGGTATTTTAGACTCAAAACATTTCCCCCTGTTTATGATATACTAAAAAAAAATTAGAATTTTTAAAAATTTTTATTTACAAGTCATGAATCTCTCTCCTTTTCCTTCTCTCTCTCCCCCTCTTTTCCCTCTCTCTCTCTCTCTTGGGGTTGTGTGTGTGTGTGTGTGTGTGGGGTTTAATTACCCAATTTTCTGGCAAAAATTTTTTTTTTTGCTTGTTTTTTTTTTTTTTGCATGTCTTTATTTTTTTAAATTTTATTTATTTTGTTATTTAAATCAATCGTAATTTAATTATTTCACAGAGGGTTTTTTTAAAACAAAAAGGCAGGGATGTGGGGGAAAGGGGAAAAAGGCACCGGGGGGCATAGGTATTCAGGGGGAGTACAATACCTTTCAGAACAGGGTATTAGCTGGGGGTAGGTTCAGGGGGAAAAGGTTCCCATGGCTCTGCCTATGATTCACTTGTCCTTATTTTAAAGTTTGGGATGTCCACCGAAAGGGTTTCCCATTTAAAGACCTTTTGACTCTAGGTCTGGTAAATTTCCAAAAGGAAACGCCCGTTTACAATAAGTTTAGCCTTTTTTTTCAATGGTTTTTTTCCCAGGACCCCAAGACTTTGTGGTTTTGCATGTATGTATGTCAGGCCCATTTTGAATTTAAAGGGCCCATGGCTGATTTTTGGCCCTTTTTTTTTATATGCAAAGGGGTGCTGTAACATCTCCCCCTGTGCCTTAAATTGGCCCGACTAACTTTTTGATACAACGGAAAAGATAATTTTTGGGAGCCCAAAAACCATTCCCGAACTTTTCATAAGTTACCTATGGAGGGGGCCAAGTTTTAAAATGAGGGAATTTATTTGTGAAGGGAAAACCCCCCCCAGACCCCAAAAGGGGGGGACCTTTTTCCGGGGGCCCCAAAAAAAAACTACCAAACCCCCCCTTTTACGGGGAACTTCCGCCCTAAAACCAAGGGGAAAAATAAAAAAAATTCTACTGGGTTTTATTGGAATTTTCCCTTTTAATTTTTAACCCCAAAGCACCCCGGGGAAAATTATTAAAAAAACTATTTTGAGATAAATTTCCCTAAAATTTTTTAATTACAATAATAAAAACTTTTTAAGAAAATAAAATTTAAATTTTGCCAAAAAATTTGTTTTTTGGAAAAAAATTAAATTTAAAAAACTTTCTTTAAAGGGGGGGTTCCTTAAGGTTTAAAATTCAATTTTGGTGGTCTAAATTTTGTTTCGGTGGAAAAAAAAATCCACCTAAATTTTTTTTTGACAAATTTTGAAAAAAAGGGTTAGGCTTTGATTCCCATACCCTTCAAAAATTCCCGTTTAAAAGTTAGCCCCCAATCCTGGTTTTAAAGGGAATTTTTATAAGTACCCAAAGTGGTTTGAAAATCCCCTGTGTTTTAAAGGCAAAGGGTTTTTCCCCCCGTTTTTTCCCAATTTTAGTTTTTTTTCCTTCCAAGGACTTCTTCAAAATTCCCCCGTTTTTAATTTTTTTGGTTGGAATTTCCACAAAATGGACCCTTAAAATTGGGGGAAAACCCCAAAAAGTGTTTAATTGGCCTTTAAAAAATTTTGTTTTTCTTTATTTTTTAATTTGGGGTTTAAGGGGGCCCCCTGGAAAAAAACAAGATATTTTAAAAATTGGGGTCCTTTTATTTTAGGAAAAATGGACCCTTACAATTTAAAAAAATGAACCTTTTAAAATTTTTGAAAAAATTTCCCAAATTTTTAAGGGATTTTGGTTAAAATTATAATTTTTGAAGCCCCCGGAATAAATTTTCCTTAAAAATTTGGGTTTTAGTATTTTGGGGAAAATTAGTTTTAAACCAAACAATAGTATTTTTTAAAAAAACGAAAAAATTTAAAGGTATAAAAAAAAAATTTCCCCAATTTTGTAAGGGGGGATTTAAAATAGAAAATTTAAGGGGGAATTATCCTTATTTGGAAAATAAATTTTCCTTAAGGAAAAAACCCAAATTTTTCTTTTTTCATTTTTGCCCAAATATTCCATTAAAAAAATTAAAAAAAAAAGCCCAAGGGCCACAAAAAAAAAAAAACCCTTGGTTTTTCCTTGGAAAAAAAATTTACCAAAAAAGATCGGAAAGCCCCTTTAAAACCGGAACTCAAAAAATTGGAAAAAAACGAAAACAATGGGGGAGTTGCACTTTAATAACAGAGGAAAAAACTATTTGAGGGGAAATTTAAAAAAGCTAAAAGGGGTAGTTTTAGACCGGGAGTAGGAGAAACAGAGAGTGATGAGAAAAGAAAAAAGGAGTTGGGGAAAAAAAGGATGAAGAGGAGAAGGGAAAGGAAAAAAAAAACCCGAGAAAGGGGGGGAAAAGGGGGAAAAAGGGGGAGGACAAAGCCCCAAAAAAGGAAAGCTTTTGGGATTGGTTTTAGTAGGAAAAATCGCCGCTACTCCAAGGGCATTACCCCAACCCGAAAAAAGTATTTTTAGTTTTTCAAATGAGATGGGAAAAATCTGTAAAATGAAATTTAAAAACTGTTATTGAATTTGTTTTGTCTTTAGAGTGGTATTTAAATGCATGATACAAGTTTTAAAAAGGGATATGATTGGTTTTGCTTTTGTTGACTTAAAATTTTTTTTGGGTGAAGAATTAAATACTGAGAAATAAGCATATCAATTACATATATTTATCAAACTGAAAAGGGAAAAAAAAAATTCATATGGGTGCTTTTTAAACTTTTTTCTTTTGTGATAGAAAAACCCCAAAATTTTAGATTCTCTTCCATAACAATTATTTCCCGATTTTGGGAAATTTTTCAAATAAATTTTTCTAATGAAAACAGTTATATTTAATTTTTAAATTTTAAATTTTTAAAATAATTGTATTTTGGGAAAGTTCTCAAATAAAATACATTTTCTTTTGTTTTTTTAAAAGCATGTAGATGAAATTATTTTATTTTTTTGGGGGGGGGAAAGAAAAAAGGAATATGAGGACAAGATTTTCCCAAAAAATAAAGAGGGGCCCCCAGAAATGAACCGTCTGATGTTTTTAAGAAAAATTTTAAAATTCCACAATGTTTGTGACCCGAAAGAAATGTCTTATATCATAAAACAAAAGGTTTAAAATTACATATTCACCAAAATCTCTGTTTTTGGAAAAAAAGGACAAATAATGAATACCTCCCCAATAGAGTCTTTTTAAAAACATTAAGAAAAAGTTTGGGGTACTTCATGAAGACCCCTCAGGAAACTAAACAGGGAACTACCCTTAAAAAAGGGGTTTCTAAACAGCAATTCAAATATTTTATGTAAAATAAACGGTTTTTTGATCGTGCCCCCCAATTTAAAATTTGGGAACTGTTGTAAATTAAAAAAAAGATTTCAAAGTTATAAAATATTTCTTAAACCCAAAAAAAGAATGAGAAAATTTTTTTTTACTTGCTTAAAAAAAACAAATTTGATTTTATTCTTTTTTATTTCAAAAGCGTTTTCATGTTGTAATTTCAGAGTTTTCTTTTTAAATACAGATTGAAGAAAAAAGTTAGAACATACAAAAAGACTCCCACCCCCCTCTAGAGATTTAGAGGTTTAGAAGCTTTCAGAAGCTTTTCAACAAAACCCCGTGTGGGGACCCCTGCTGTCCTGACATTTTTGGCCCCTTTATTCTCAGTTTATCAAAAACGAGTTTATTCCTCTTAAATTTTGCTTATGATTTATTTTTCAAAAGTAAATTTTCCATTTAATAAATTTTTTCCCGCAATAAAATATCCAAGGCCTTTATGGGGTTGGGAAACCAGACGGTGGAGGAATTAGGCACAAGGGGTTTTCTTTTCTATGGCTTACATCTATGTTACATTTAAATTTGTTTAAACTACACTTTGAAAACAATCTACTCCTCATTTTTTTAATTTTTATAATTCAAGAATGTGACAAAATAAAATTTCATTGTGTGTCCTTTGAAGTTTATTTTTCAGGGAAAAAAAATTCCTTTAAACTTAACAAAAATTTCTGTATAGCACCCTTATTTTATTTTTTTGTTTTTGTTGGGGAAGTTTATATTTATGGGGTTTAAAGGTGTTTATTCGTGGGAAGTTAAAAAATTTCCCTGTATGGCTTTCAAAAAAGGCATAGGTTCTCACTTTGAATAGTTTCTTAAAATCTAAAATTTCCACTATTAAAATGATATTATAAGGGGCATTGAAAAGGTTTAGTTTCAGAGCAAGATCCAGGAACCCGCCAAACTTAGGCAGTTTTAAAGATTTGGGGAAAAAAGAAAGCCCGGTGGGTGATTTTTAATAGAAAAAGGGGCCCTGTTCCATCCAGCAGGGGCAGAAGGGGGACCTTCATCACGTGGCTCTAGGGTTTAGGGTTTTAAGAATAGAAGGGATACTGGGGGCGACTGATGTGGTTTGGTGGAGAAATAAATTTGAAGGGACTAAGAAGAGCCGTATTAATGGGGTGAAAAACTTCTGGGAAGTGTTTTGTGAGAACACAAAGAAGCTGTTTTTCCAGAGATAGCCAAAATTGTAATTTTCCTGCTGCACCCATGATTTGGTAATATGTAAGAGTCACCCAGGTGGTATGGTTTTTGAAGGCATGAAGGGGTCTTTGGAGAGCAGCTGAGGTTTGGCACTGTGAGAGGCCATGGAAGGACATTGGTGAAGGTCCCGCTCAGTTGTATTTGATGCCCAAAGGACTGAAGAGGTCATGCAAGAAATTTGAGGCTTAGCCACCATGAAGGGACCCTTTTATGAGAGGCTATTAGTGAAGGCAGTTGCAGAGGAAGATCCGTGTTTTGGAGATGCCAGGACCATGGGATGACCACCAGGAATGCAGCACCCTTTGAGTGGATCAACTGAGTTTAGGGGGCTACAAAGGGAAGAGTGGAGAAGTGATGCTTGCCCCTTTAGAGGAGTCCAGGGATCACATGTGGATCCCAGACATTGAAACAAGAAATTTTTAGCAATGACTTGCCTTGGAGCCCCAAGATGTTAGAGATGCCAGAGCCATGAACTATCTGTCCAGGAAGCTGCAAACAGGTGGAACAGCCCAGGAGAAAAAATTTTTGTTGCAGTCCAACAAGATGAAAAGGGGTTTAAGATCTAAAGAGACTTTTGGGCATCAGACATGGAATGCTGAGTTTAGAATTTGCTCAATTGGTTTTGGTCTTGCTTTCGCCAGTATTTCCTCATATGATATTTTGGGTGGATAAAATATATCCTGCTGTTTTCGGAGGTACATGATCTTTTTTTTTTGATTTCGTAAGGGATTACAGTTAAGGGATTGCTGAATCTCAGGAAAGGTCTTTGAACTTTGGACTATTAATATTGGTTGAGACTGTTATAGCTGGGTGATTTTGAAGTAAAATAAATATATTTTGCATTGTGCTATAACTGGATATGGCTCCCCTATATCATGTGTTTGAAAAGCTATGGGGGAAAGGGAATGGAATGTGGTGATTTGAATGTGCTTAGCCCAAACAGTGGCACTATTAGGAGCTGTGGCCTTTTTAGAGGAAAAGTGTGGGCTTTGAGAACCTTCTCCAGTGCTTGGAAGCCAGTCTTCTCCTGTTTGACTTTGGGAACGAGGTTTAGAACTCTCAGTACCTCCAGCTGAAACTCCGAGCCATGTCTGCTGGACACTACCAAAACTTCCTGCCTTGATGATAATGGGCTGAACCTCTGAACTGTAATCTAAACCCCAGTTAAATGTTGTCCTTGTTAAGGTTGCCTTGGTCACAGTGTCTCTTCACAGCAATGGAATCCCTAACTAAGATTTTATGTCAAAGCTTCACGTGTCTCATTTAAATATACACAGTTTTTGTCTGTCAAAAAAATAATAAAGTCATTGAAATAATTTTTTTTTCATTGTTTCTTCATCATTTCTTGTTTCTTATTTCCTATCTCCCACTCCCTTTCTCTGCTCCCCTCTCTCTTTCTCTCTCTCTCACTCTCTTTCTTACTTGTGTGTGTGTGTGTTTTGGGGTTGTGT
>JAJTUV010006830.1:0-11243 GCA_021653895.1 Mastomys natalensis
AAATTGTTTTTTTTTTTAAAAAAATTTAAAATTTTTTTTTAATTTTTTTTCAAAATTTTTTCCTAAGAATTTTTCTTTTTTTAAAATCTTTTTCACTTTTTTTTAAAAAAATTCAAAAAATTTTTTTTCATTTTCCCTTTAAATTTTTATAGAATTTTTTAAACAAAAAAATTAAAATTTTTAAAAAACATTTTTTTAATTTTAACATTTTTTTTTAAATTCAAATTTTCCTTTTTTTTATTTGTTTGGTTCCAAACAATTTTTTGTTTTTATTTTTCAAAAATTCAATTTATTTAATTTTTATCATTTTGTTTCATTTAAAAAAAGGGTTTTAAAATTTGAGAAATTTATTACATGCAATATTAAATTTTTATCAAAATTTTCTGAAATAAAACCTTAAATTTCATAAGAAATTTTTTCCTTGTCAGTTTTCAATTTGTTTTTGTAACCAATTGTTTTAAAAGTTTCAATTTTTTACATTTTTTGTAACTTTTCCTTGCCTTAATCAAACTTTTTATGTGTGTTTTCACATTTTATCAACAATATTTTTTTTACTTTCATCACTAGTTTTTTTAAATATTTTCTTAAATGTTACCAATATTTTATTTCAATAATCGAATTTTATATCAGAAAATTTTTTTAAAATCGTATTAATTTTATAAGTAACTTTTTTTCTTTGTCAATTTTCAATTTTTTTTGGATTTTTTTTGTAAAAAATTAAAAATTTTCCTACATCTTTAAATTTTGCAAAATTTTTCGACTTTTTCTATTTTTTTCCTATTTTTGATCAATTTTTTCCCTATCTTATATACAAAAACTAGTTTCTTAAAACATTGTCTTCCTTTTTATAAAAACTTTTTCCAGAAAATTTCAAGTTAGCAGAATTTTCCCTTAAATCACTTTTTTAAAAAAAAAAATTTTTTTTTCCTGTCAATTTTTCAATTTATTTAGCAAAGGGTCTTTTAAAGAATAGAAAATTTCAAAAATTTTTTGCTTTGTCATCATTTTAATCAAACTTTTCCATGTGTTTCCTGTTTATTTATCTCAAATTTTCACTTTTATCAAAATTTTTCATCACTTTTTTTTTTTTCAGAAATGCACAAACTTTCAAAAATTTTTTCCCTGCAATATTAATTTTATCAGAAACATCCTTATTTCACATTCAATTTCATATGAAATTTTTCCATTCAATTTTCAAATTTAAATTTTTTTTAGAATTTAATTTTTTTTCCCATACTTTTATGTTGTTTTTGTCATCTTTTTTAAGAAAATTTTCAATCTGCTTTTTATATTTTCAAAAAATTTTTTTAAATTTTTATCTTTTTTACTTTAGTTTTTTCAACAATATAATCAATTTATCAAACATTTTTTGGGGTCAATATCCATTTTTCCAAAAAATTTTAAAATTTAAATCACAGTAAATAAAATGGGGGAAAATTTTTTTTTCTTGCATTTTCATTTTTTTAGGAATATTTTCCCAAAAAAATTAAAAATTTTTTAACTTTTTTTGTATTGCCGTTTTTTTGATAATCAACTTTCCATGTTGGTTTTTTATTTTTTTCTCAAATTTTCCTTTTATCTTGTTTTAATCATTAGTTTTTTACCAAATGTCTTCAATTTTATCAAAAACTTTCAATATCCATTTTTTTTTTGTTAAATTATTTTACAAATTTGTATTTTTCAAAAAACTTTGTGGGATTGTTATCATTTCAGTTAAAAATTTTCTATATGTTTTCATTTTCAAATTTTTAGAATTTATTTAATATTTATCACTAGATTTTTCCCCTGGTTTCAATCTTTAATATTTTTTTCCATGTAAATATTTAATTTAAACAGAAATTTTCCTTAAAACATTTTTTTTTTTCATAAGTAATTTTTGTCTACTTAAATTTCAATTTTTTTTTTGGAATTGTTTTAATAAAAAATTCAAATATTTTTTATTTTTTTTTTTTCTCCTGAGTTTAATCCCACTTTTTTTCAAATTCTTTTTTATTTTTTATAAAATTTTTGCTTTTATCCAATTTTCGCACTAGTTTTTCAAAAAAAGGGCTTCAATTTTATCAAAAGTTTTTTTTTTTTTTATAAAAAAACTTCAATTCATTCGAAATTTTCCTTAAATCACTTTCAATTTCATACGAAAAATTTTTTTTTGTCATTTTTCATTTTTTTAAAAAATATTAAAATTTTTTTCCATAAATGTTTGTTTTGTCATTTTTTTGAATCAAAGTTTTTTCATGTGTTTAAAATTTTTTCATTAAATTTTCTTTTACCTTAAATTCCATCACCTTTTTTTCAAAAAATCTTTGACTTTTCAAACATTTTTTTCTTGAAAATTTCAGTTTTCTCAAAATTTTCTATAAATCACCCCCGTTTCACACACAAAAAAAAAAAATTGTCCTTTTTTTTTCCCGGTTTTTTTTTGAAAAACCAATATTTTGATCAGGTTTTTTTATCTTTATTTGATCAAACTTTTTCCATGTTTTGTTATTTTTTTTTTTTCATCAAAAATTACTATGTATCTTGTTTTGAATCACCAGTTTTTTAGACAAGTTTCATTTTTTATCAAACATATTTCCTAAAAATACCAATTTTATTGAATTTTTTTTTTTAAATCACATCATTTTTTCAGAAAAAAATTTTTTCCTTGTCAACTATGATGATTTTTAAAATTTTAGAGATCCAACTTTTCAAAACTTTTTTTTGTCATTTTTTTAATCAACTTTTTTCCAAGTGTGTTTCCTATTTATTAATAAAATTTTCATTATTTATCTAAAAGTTTTCACTAATTTTTTGAAAATTTGTCTTGATTTAAAAAAAACATTTTTTTTTGCATGTTATTTTATTTTTTTAATCACATTAAATTTTCATAAAAATTTTTTAGTTTCAATAAAAAATTTTTTTCAGGAATTTTTAAAAAAAGATTCAACAGTTTCATAAAATTTTTTTGTATTTGTCATATTTTAATCACACCTTTTTCATGTTTTTAATTTTTTTTTTAAGTTTTAATAATTTTTTTTTAAAAGTTTTTTAACCTTTTTTTTCAATTTTTCAAAAAATTTTTTTTTTAAAAAATTTTTTTAAAAAAAATTTTTTTTTAAAATTTTTTTTTAAAAAAAGGGAAAATTTTTTCCTAGAAAAGTTCAAAAATTTTTGGGAAAATTTTTTTTAAAACAATAAAAAATTTTTCATACTTTTTTGTATTTTTCTTTTTTTTAATAAAAATTTTTCTACATGTTTCCTGTTTTTCATCAAAACTTCATTTCTTTTTTAAATTTTTTCATTTTTTTTTTTTTTTCAACAAGTCCCCAAATTTATCAAAAAAAATTTTAAAATCCAAAAAATTTTTTTTTTATCAAAATTTTTCCCCTTAAAAAAATTTTAAAATTTCATAAAAAATTTTTTCCTTGCCAATTTCATTTTTTTTTTTAAAGTTTTTTTTTATGAATTTAAAAATTTTTTTTCATACTTTTTTATTTTGTATTTTTTGGGTTTTTTTAAATTTAAAATTTTCCCCTAAGGTCCGTTTTTTTTTCAAAAAAATTTTTCTCCATTATTTTAAATTTTTTCATCATTAGTTTTTTTAAAATATCTTCAATTTTATAAAAATTTTTTTTCCATGAAAATATTAAATTTTTTCAAAAATTTTCCCCAATAAACCACAATTCATGAAAAAATTTTTTTAATTTTTCAAGGGGAAACTCTATATGGGAAATTTTTTTTTTTAAAAAGGTTTTAAAAATTTTCCATACTTTTTTTGTATTTTTTCATTAGTGAAAATCAAAATTTTCCCCATATTTTGTATTTTTAATCAAATGTTCACTTTTTTATTTTGGGTTTGTCCTTTCACTAGTTTTTCAACCAATTTGTTTTTAATTTTAAAAAAACTTTTTCCCTGAAAAAAAATCTATTTTCCCAGAAATTTTTCAGAGATTGTTTTCAGAGAAAAAATTCTTTTTTTGGGGGACAAAAAAATTTTAGAAATTTTTTTAAAAAAGTCCAGAACAAAAAACCAAAACCCAAAAACCCCCATCCCCGGGTGTGGGGGTCTTGGAAATTCCAAAAGCACAGGAGGGGCTGTAAAATTTTTTGGGAATTTCCCTTTCAGTTCACGGGTTTTTACATACACCCCCCATGACAAACATACAACTGTCTTTAAAAAAAGTGGTCACTGTTACTGTCCATTCTGATTAATATTTTTTGTAAATTTCCCACAGTTTTTTTTCCACATGTTTTGGTTCTGAATTTTAAAAATTTAATAACTTGAGTTTTAAAAGGGAAAAAACCTTTGAAAATACTGGAATTTTAAAACATTGGGGGGCCCCCCCAAAAAATTGGGGCACTCAAAGGGGGCTTTTTTAAAGAAGAATTTTTTATTTAAAAATTTTTGGTCCCCTACAAAAAAAAGCACAAAAAAAGCAGGGGTTGGGGTTGGGCTGGGTTGGGGAAATGGTGTTTTATGTGTCTGTGGGGTGGGGTTCAATTTTATGTGAAATGGTTGGGTTGGCAAAAGGGCTATTCTTTTAAAAAAAACTACTTTTAAAAGCCTCCGGGCTCGGGGTTTCCCAAAAAAAACCTCTTTTTGTTTTAAAATTGTTTGGGGTTTAGGGGGTCACCCGGGGAAAATCTCAAAAGGGCCCTTTTGGAAAATTTTTTTTTTTTTTTTTTAATTTTTTGGACCCTTCATTTACTAAAAAAAGCTCAAAAAAATTAAAATTTTCCCGCAAAAGATGTATTTTCTAATTATGTGGTTTAAAGGGAAGAGAAGAGGGCAAAATACTTTATTAAATTCATCTGTGACAAAAAAATTTTAAACTGTTTAATTTATCTATTAACCCTTTAAAAACCTTGGGTTATCTCCTTAGAAATCCAACCCAAAATCATTGTGGGCCCGAGAAAAAACTTTTGTAATAAAGACTAATCCCCAGGGTTTTTTTGAACCACCCTAAAAAAGTGCTTTGGAATTTTTTTACTGGCAGCAATTTAAAATTGGGCTATTAGGGTTTTTTAAAAAACTTTCAATTGCTTCTTGCACCTGTTTATGCTCAATTCTCATTTTGTTTCTATTATTTTAAAAAAAATGGAAAAAATAGTTTTACCCTTCCCCCAAAAACAACCCCCTTTTTTGTTTCAAAAATTTTAAAAAATGAAAATTCTGATGATTTGTTTCTAAAAAGAAAAAGAGCTTGGTGTGGTGGGGCCCACTAGGATTTCCCTTTTGACTTTAATTTTTTAAAATTTAAAGGGGGCCCTTTTAAAAGGGGTCTCAAAAAAAAATAAGGGGTAGTCAAGGTTTCATAAGGGAAAAACCTTGGGCCTTTACGATTTTTTAAAACCCGAAGTGATGACACACACCTACCCTTTGGGGACATTTTCTGCGTTCAAAGCCAGCATGGTATAGTCCCTTTTTCCCCCAAAAAAATAATCTCCACAGATTTGATAGATAGGTTGATAGTAGATAGATAGGGTGATAGAAAAATAGATAGATATATAGAAATAATTTGAGTATCAGCCCGGATAAAAGGAGTGTGGGGGGGAAAAGGGGAATATAAATCAACTCCATGGGGAAAGGTTTTTATTGAAGACAAAAGAGCTTGGATTGCTGAATAGCTAAATGGGGTTTTTGGTTTTGGAAATCTTCACTGGTATTTGGGGTTTCCCTTTAGGGAGACCCCGGGCCCAAAAATTTTTATGGCCCCCTTTTTGGTTTGGGGGTGGTTTTTCCTCTATCTGATTTCAGCTCAGGCTTTAGATCTGAAAGTCTCTGCTAGGTTGTGCCCCCCTACTGCTCCTTTTTTTTTTGCTTTTCTGGACTCTACCAAAAATTGCTTGTTGGTATATTTCCTTTCAGTTTTTTTTGCCTGTTGGGAAGGGAAAGGGGAGCAAAACTTCTTTTCCCTTTTTCCCCTTAACTTCTTTTCCCCCTTCTTTTTTCTTCTTTCGTTTTTGGGGTGCTTTAGTAGGGATTTTTAGTTTCAAGGGTCAAATATTTGGGCTGTTTTGGGGGTCCAGATTGGAAAATTTTTACATTTTGTGGGGAAAAAAAAAATACATAACCCCTTTGGGGGGATTAAACCCCATCTGGCCCTTTCTATGTGCCTTTTAGAAAATCCCCCCCTCACACTAAAGGAAAATAGCAGTCTGCCTTTTAGGGGAAACCCCAAATTTTTTTCCCGAGGGGGGAAAAACCTTTTTTCACCTGTTTTTAAGGGTGAATAATGGTTTTAAATTTTTAAAAACAAGGCTTAATTAAAATTTATGAAAGGCAAACTGTAATGACCCCCTTGGGTTTTTTAAACCTTGAAGTTGTATTTAAGAAATTTGAGGGGTCTTTTTCTATTTTAAAAAATAACCCTTTGGGGGGTTTTATGGAATTCCCCCAGAAAGTTCTTACCCCCTTTTACTGCCCCAAATTTGGGAAAAAAAAAGGGAAAAAAGTATAAGCTGGAGCCTTTTCAGTTTTTTTAAATTTTTTTTTTGACACACCTTTTGAGGAGAAGTATTGATCCCGATATTGTAGGAAAGGCCTCTTTCCCTAGGGGCTCCCCCGTTCTTGTTGGGGCATGACCCATGAGAGTATTTTGTCTACAGTAAAAATTTTACATAAAGGCCCAAAGATTTCCCAAATTTCCCGGGATAGGTTTAAATTCCCTTTTTCCCCAAAACTTTGGGTTTTTTGGTTTGCTTGGATTAAACCCCATTTTTTAAAGAAAGAAAATTCGTCGGGGCAATTTTTTACAGTCCTTCATTAAATTTTCCCTAGCCGTTCTTTCATCAATTAAACATCTTTTTTAAGGGCCAAAGTTTTTTGATGATTTTTTAAACATGATTTACTGTGGTTTGTTTTTTGCAATTTTAAATCCCCTTGGGTGGGAAACATTGGGGTTTTTCCCGGGTTTCCCCTGTCCTTTCAGATACTTCCCTTTTTGTTTAGAAGGAAAATTTTTTATCCCCTTCCCAAAACCCAAAAGAGGGTATCTAAGGGCCTTTCCCTGCCAGGGACCCAAAAAAAGTTTTTTGGAAATTTGCTCAAAGGGGCCCCAACCCAAAAAGTTTTGTTGCTTCGAATCTTCAGGTTTTTTGCATTTTTTCCCCAGGGGCCCCTGGTAATTTCTTTATTTTGGGCAAGGAACCCTAGGATCGGTGTATTTCTCTAGGGTCTTTGACAATGTCTCTGTCTGTTCAAGGGGGAAACCCAGGGGACCTTTGTTTTTTTTAAAGAAGCTGGGGGCCCCCTTGCTTTGTCTTTACGGGGGGAAATTGGATAGTAACCCCTTTTACACACGGAAAAACGGGGAACACCCGATGTTTTCCCCAGGAGATTTAAAATTTTCAGCATCTACCACAGGGAGTCTGGGATCTTCTCCTTTCTCCCCCCTTTGGTTTTGGCCCGTGCCCAAAAACCTGATCATTGTCTCTAAAAACCTTCCCCGTCTTTTCCGGGGGGTGTTTTTTTAGGGGCATTGACATCTCCCCAAGGGCCCTCCGGGAAACCCCTTTGGGTTACCCCCAAACCCCCCGGGGCCCTTTTTGGAAAAAAAAGAGGTTTTAAAGGATTTTCCCCATCGGACCCAAAAAAAAAAAACTTTGTTTGTTTAATTTGGAGGACATTCTTCAAAAAAGTATTTATGAATTTAAGAAAAATATAAAAAAAATTGCTAAAATATAAACCCTTTTCTGAAAAAAAATTTGATGAAAAGGGATGACGTCAGCCCATATACAGTAAAATAATTGCATACCTCTTGATTTTTTCTTTGGTAAGAATTTAACCAGGGGTTTTTTCGCAGGGCCTAAGACAAACTGAAATTAAATGGATCCAAAGATTAGAGTCAAATTTCTCTCAAATTTCTTTACAATCTAATTCTCAGACATTTAAAAAAAATGAAAGAATGCTCTAATCCCAGATAAACCTTTGGCAAAAAAAATGGGCAGAAACAAAAAGGAAAAAAAAAAGGGGGAAAAACCCCGAAAGAAAAGGATAGAATGCCAGTTCCTCAGGGGTACCCAAAAAGGGATGGAAATTTTATGGGCAAATAATATTTTCCTCACTACCTTAATTTTACTCCTGTTTCCCCTCCAAAACCAAACCCGATTTTGAACCCTTTTATTTTTTAATTGGGCCCCCAGGGCCCTCTGTCAAAAAGACACTAAGTGGGGCCCCCTAAAAAAAGGGGAAAACAGTTAAAAAACGCTTGGGTCTCACTTTTTAAAAAATGGGGTTCTTTTTTTCTAAAAAAGTTTTGAAAATCCCGAGGGGTTTTTATATTCATGAATTTTGTGATTAGAATGCGTTTTCCTTGTCGATAATAAACAAACAATTAATCTGAAAAAATTTGGGGTTTGGATTTATGTGGTTCCCGTGTTTGGGGGGGGCAAACCTGGTCTACACAAAAAAGAGAGGTGAAAGGGAGAGGGGTGAGGGGAGAAGAAGGGGGAGAAAAAAAAATAGAGAGGGGAGGGGAGGAGGAGAGGGGAAAAGGAGACCCAGGGTTTGGGCCCCGATTTTCAAAAGAGAAAACCCAAATCATTTTAAAAAAAGGGGAGTGGGGGAAAGGGGGAGGGAAAAAGTGTATCCCCTCTATCATTTTTTTTTTCATAAAAATTTTCTTGGTACCTTCCCGTTTTTTTTCAATAGATGCAAATCCTTTTTAGTAAAAAGATTTTAAAAATTCAGGGGTGTTTAAAAGGGGGGAATTCATTTTTGGTTTCAAAAGGGTTTTCCAAAACCCCCCAGGGGAAAGTTATCCACTGAAAACAAAGGGGCCTTTTTTTGAAGTTTAAATTTTTCAATTCGGAAATTTGATATGTAATAACATTTTAATTTTATGAGCATTAAGAAAAAAAGATCCCGATAAAATTTACTTTTAGCCCGGGAAAACTGAAATTGCAATCAGTATTATGATGGTTTTTTTAAAATTTTTTTTTATTAAAATGGGCATCACTCTTTAATTCATTTTTCATTCTTTCCCTGCTTTGGGAATTTTTTACACTGGAATGACATGGGAAGAGGGTTTGTATCTGGGGGAAGGCCCCGACTCTTATGCCAAACACCCTTCTCTAATGTCTGAAATTTAAAAAAAATCAAAGGGGTTACATACTGTTATGTCCAAACCACAACTTAAAGAGCTTCTACAACCCTTGGGAGTTATTTAAAAAATGGTTATTAAGTGGTTTTCCAAAAAATTTCCCGCTGGATCAGGGGTTTTAAATTTTCTTTTTTCCTTTTTGTAAAAAAAAAAAAAAAAAAAAAAAAAAAAAAAAAAACCCCTTTTTCAGGTAAGGAGAAGACTTCTTCAGAGTGTACGAAACTCCCCATAGAAAAAACATTCATTAAGATGATGAGAAGGTGAAAACTCATGGGGAAATTTCACATTCAAAGAGCACAAGCTCCTTCCTGACGGGGAAAAATTTCTTATGCTATTAAAAAGTAGGGGGTGAAAAAAATCTCCAAAGAATTTTTGGGCAGCTTTTAATGATTTTTATACTAAGTATCGTTAGGGTTTTCCTGGGGGAAAAGGGGGAAAGTCTGTATTTAGAAAATTTGGGGAAAAAGGTTTAGGAAAAGAGTTGGGGGGGATTTTTTTTAATGTTTTGGTCTAGACAGGTCCCGGGGTCTTTTCATTCTCTTAAGGGTAAAAAACTAGGGGGAAAAAAATTTTTCTAAAAAAAAATCAGAAATAGAATTCTTTGCAGAAAGAAGTGCCCTCAGGGATGGGGGGGATTCTTTTGAGGACAAAAAATGAAGTTATCTATAATCTTCCTCATCTTTTCCAAAACCCCAAAAAAAACCGGGTTTTTTTTTAAAAAGGGGGGGAAAAAAAAGGGGGGGAAAAAGGGGGGGGGGTTTTTTTAAAAAAAAAAAAAACCCTTTTTTTTAAAAAAAAAAAAAAAAGGGTTTTTTCCCCCCTTTTTTTTTTTTCCCCAAAAAAAAAAGGGGGGTTTTTGGGGGTTTTAATTTTAAAAAGGGGAAAAAAAGGGGGGGTTTTTAAAATTTTTTTAAAAAAATTTTAAAAAAAAAATTTTTTTTTTAAAAACTTTTTTTTTTTAAATTTTTGGGGGAAAAATTGCAAACCATTTTTTTTGGGGTTTTTGGGGGGGGGAAAAAATTTTGGGGGTTAATTTTTTTAAAAAAAAGGGGTTTTTTTTTTCCCCCCAAAAGGGGGTTTCCCCTTTTTAAAAAAGGCCCCACCGCCCAAAAAAAAAAAAAAAAAAAATTTTTTCCGGGTTTTTTGGGGGGGAAGGTTTCCACCCGGGGTGAGGGAAAAAAACCCCAAAAAACCAAAAAAAAAAGGGTTTTTTTTGTTTTTTGGGTTTTTTCCGGGCCTTCCTTCCCCCCCGATGGCTCTGATGCATTTTTTAAAAAAAACTTTGAAAAAAAAAAATGTCTATACTCTCTGCCAGAAAAATTTAAAAAAGGGTCCGTTTTTAAAAAAAAAAGGGGAAAATGGGGTTTCAAAGGGTTTCCCTTTTTAAAAAAAAGCATAGATTCCCCACCGCAGTGGGGCCAGGATTTGGTCTGTTTCTGCAAAAAATGCAAAGGGGAACATTTTTTGGGCCCTTTTTTCAGAACCCAAATGGGGGGGGGGAAAGGAAAAAAAAAAGTTTTTGGGACTTTTGTTGTTCAAGGGGCATATGAAACTAGAAAAAAAAAAAAAAGAGGGAAACTGTAAAAATTTGGGGAGCACACTTCAATAATTTAAAAAAGGAAAAATCAACTTCCAGTTTTAGGTTCCCCAGTGGTTTGGAAAGGGGGAAAAATTTGGGAAAAATTTGTGTAAAACTAAATTTCATTTAAAGGTTTGGGAAGGGGCCCCCTGAAAGATGAGGAGGGGAACAGGGTGAGGTTTTATGCCCCCTGCCCCGGGAAAATTTAAACAATTGCCAAAAAAAGGGAAAACAGAGGGGAAGGGGTAAAAAAAAAGTAAAAACCTCTGGACCCCGGGTTTCCCTTTTTTAAGGTTTAACCAGGCATTCAAAGGAAGTGTAAGAAATTTTTTCTACAGTAGAAAAAACATAATATACACTTTCTTCATGAAGGGTGCATGTAAAAGTACCCGGATTTAAAAAGGGCCCCTTTCACCCCACACCTTTGGTCTTATTTATTAGGGAAAAGGAAATTCAAAATTTTAAAAAAATTTTTTTAGGGACTTCCCGGGTTTTAAAATTTTTTAAAACCCCCAAAGGGGAAAATAAAAATTATGGCTAGGAAATTTTAAAGGGGGAAAAAAAATTTTAACTACATAAAA
>JAJTUV010006831.1:0-10988 GCA_021653895.1 Mastomys natalensis
CGGGGAAACTGCCTCAAACTGTTAAGAGTCTAGCGAGACAAGAGCGACCTAAGGAGACAGGGCCAGACAGGACGGGGCTTGTTCTGGGAGGGTCTGCTTGCTCTCAGGGACGAGCGCTTCCAAGAAGCAGATGGACAGAAAACATGCTCAAACCCCCGCATGGGATCACTTCATATATTTCTCTGGTATACAACTAGAAGACCAGGCAGCAGCGGGCCCCGGGGTCTCGTAGGTCCAGGGATGGGGGAAGAAGCAGGCAGCTGACCCTCAGAGGATTTCCCCTGAAGCTCTGAGCTATGGGCACGAGCACAGAGCTGTGGTGACAGGAAAAAATGACAAGCGTTTGCGGGGGATCTAGAGGCTTGGCCTTTCACATGAGCCCCATGCGATAAGACATACACGGGCTTTGCATGCAAGAGCCTGGCACAGCTGCTCGCATCTCTCTTGCATTCTTGGAAACTTGAGGGTGAGCCCAAGGAGCCCAGCTTGGAAAATGATGTGAGCAATCTTGAGTTTGGTTTGGATGGAGTTCTGGCTGACAGAGTGGACAGCAGGAGACTCAGGGTCGAAAGTCACTAAACTCAGGGCTGATGAATCAGAACGGTTATTTATTTCATGGTCTCTTTCCCAATCCCTCTTAAGTGCTCATCATTTGTATTCAGGGGTTAGGGCTTAGGATTTTGGTTAGGTTAGAGTTTCCTTCTATGGTTTCTAAAGACTTTCTTAAATATTTTGAAAATCAGATTATAGTTGTTATTGCTGTGGTTTGTTTATTATGTGGGTTTTTTTTTCCCTTTCCCAGACAGAGTCTCATACTGTACCCCCGGGCTGACCTGACATTCGCTAAGTAGCTGAGGCTAGCTTCAGATTCTCAATACTCTCTTCCTTTAGACTTCTGATGCGGGGCTTATGAGCATGACCACTGAAACCTGACTCAGATTATTAAAATTTTTTAGCCACTTAATTTTTTTTGTTCAGAAAAAAATTTTTCTTTTTAAAGATTTATTTATGTTTTATGAAGTGCAATGTCGCTGTCTTCAGACCCCACCAGAAAGGGGATCGGATCCCATTACAATGGTTGTGACCACCATGTGGTTGCTGGAATAGAACTCAGAACCTCTGTAAGAGCAGTCGGTGCTCTTAACCACTGAGCCACCTCTCCAGTCCCCAAAATATTTTTCATGCCGTATATTTGATCATAAATCTTTCCCTTCCCCAATACTTCCGGGTCCTCCCCACCTCTATTTCCATTCAACTAATTTTCTCCTCTTCTGTCCTCAAAAACAACAAACAAAAAACCAAACCACCTCAGTACTATCCTTCTCATGTTTATGTGACACCTCTTCCACTCTACCAAGACCAAATGTAAAATTACATTCTTATGCTTTCTGTATTTCACCTTTGTTACTTGCTTGTGTGTCACTTGAGTCACATCTTTATCCCTGGGATCCATTTGTTCCTGGGGGACTGAGTCTGGTCTGATTTACTCCTGTCTGTCCTGTTGTCCCTGGATCCATCTGTCCCTGGAGGGCTAGATCCCGGTCTGATTTGTTCCTGTCTGTCCCTCAACTCCAGCCCGGAAGGGCAAGTCCACAACAGAGACTCTAAGTGTGGGCCACAGAGTGGCTACGGCTCTGGTGATCGATGTTTCTATTTCAGTGGTACAGAGAGGGATGGGCTCAGAAATGGTTTTAGGTATGAATAACTTTTCAGGTGGACCAACAACCCAAGAGTCTTCTGCTCCAATGCTCACTCTATTCCCACACCAAAGTCTCCTGTAGAACACATGAGCATGCAACGTCTACATTCTTCTGTTTGTGATTTTACAAACATAGTTGTGTGAGTGTGTGTACATGGATGTATTTAGCTTCAACCTGTCTGGAATGTTCTTTTGGTAAGTAGAAAGTAAAGATCTATTTGCTGTTTTTATTCCGACTGTGACTCATTTCCCAGGTCAGTGGTGTAGCGATTCTTTCTCTCATTGTCTGGGGTTTACTTGGTTCATAAAGTGTTTACTTAGATTTGTTCACATATGTCATGCAGAAAAGTTGCTTTTCTGTTGTGTTGCTTTAACAGGATCTCATTTATTCCTACTGACCGTGAACTGGCTATGTAGACCAGGATGACCTTGAATTTTTGATCCTTCTGCCTCTAGCCCTCCAGGGTCCTGGGACTACAGGTGTGTGCTACCACAGCTGGCTTTCACCATAAAAGTTTTGACAATTGCTATTTATGTCTCATAGGTTTTCAGACATTTCCCCTAGTTTTGCCTTAAGAATTTTCCTGAAAACTGTTTTTTCCATATAAATGTTATTACTTTATAAACTTTTATAGAATTAAATTTAATTTTAACTAGTCATATTTTATTTTCACTTAACCTCTTATAATAGCTAGTTTTATTTATTTATGTTTATTTTTATTGCCTTGTGGTCTGAGAATATAACCTATAATATCTGTAGGATATGAACATTACTGTCATTTCTTTGTGCCTGAACATGAGCCCTTGGACTAATGACTGAAAGGAACCCAAGTTTAACCATAAGGGAATTTATTGGTACCTAGGACCTTCTGGGTGGTGGAAAAATTCCTCTGTACAGCTTATGGGTTGGGGTTAGGGAGGACTGAGAATTAAGGATGACACCTAAGCCGGGCGTTGGTGGCGCACGCCTTTAATCCAGCACTTGGGAGGTAGAGGCAGGCGGATTTCTGAGTTCGAGGGCAGCTGGTCTACAGAGTGAGTTCCAGGACAGCAGGGCTATACAGAGAAACCCTGTCTCGAAAAACCAAAAAAAAAAAAAAAAAAATAAAAAAAAAGGAGACACCTAAAGTGGGCAATGAACTGCCCCAGTCATGTGAAGACAGCTATTACCAAATGAGTAACGTGGACAGGGGCAGTGTGAGCTTGTACAGTCATCATGAACCTGCTGTGTCTCCCGTGTAGTCCCAGTCCCTGTGAGAGCATGATCTTTGTTCCTCTAGGGATTTGAGAAGAGGGGCTGGTGCTGTGCCTTAGGGAAAGTAGGAGGGGTTGTGGAGATGTTCCTTTCCCTCAGACCTGGTGGGGTGCCTAAGCCTTCTAGATGAAAGGCTTGTGATCCATACTGATACACATATTCTCCCCCAAAGGCCCTGCTGCTTTCCCCAGCAGCGTGGAGCACCCACTTCTTTACTTCTCATCAACACTGGGTGTGACAATCCTTTCGCGTTTACTAATCTAGTAAAAAAAGCTTCCCACGGGTTTTGTGGAGTGGGTGGTAACATGTGTGTTTATTTTTCTTTTATTCTTCTTAAAAAAAAAAAAAGTTCTTCAGTTTCCAGTGAATGTCCACATATGCTTCTCACTGGCCATTTGCCAGTTTTCACTGATAACCATTTTATTGTTAACTTTTATTTGATAACCATTTTATACCTATCACCCATTTTCCACTGAAATATATGTTTTTCTAAACTGGTTTGTAAGATTTATTCATCTATGAAGAAGATGGTCTCCATGGTTTCTCGAATGTCAAAATGCCCTCAGTTTTTGCTTTGACTTTAAAACCCATATGGAAATTTCTATTTTTAATGTAGTCAAATCCATCATTTAAAAATGTTTTCTAGCTTTGGAGTCATTTTTAGAAAAAGCCTTCCTCCTCACCCCTCAAAACTAATAATAACACACACTTATTTTTTTCTAGTACTTTTATGGACTAGTTTTGTGCATGTTGGATATATATCTATTTATCTTTATTTTAAATCCATCTGGTGTGAGGATAGGGGTCCAGCTTTATTTTTCATTATGAAAAAGTTGAAAGCAGGTGCTCTTAATCACTTATCAGGATTATTTTTTAAAAATCCAAGTTAAATGTTGAACACTCAATTTTAGACAATAAGACTTCCTGTACAAACTCACTCTCAGACATAATGATTAAATACTTAAGTTTCATTCATCCATTCATTTAACTGTAGAAAGTTAAAGACAGAAAGACAGATTTTAAAAAAAGCAACAACCAAAGAGATTGCTTTTTCAGTCATCTTTCCCTCGCAGGGTTAGCAGCCTTGACCGTTTTACTGAGTCCCCACACGTTCCTGGCAGTGACGTTGTCGGGAACTGTGCTCAGCAGTCAGAGTCTGGGGATTGGAGTCAAGAGGGATGAACATTTGGTCCACACAAAGGTGGGATCCAGTCACCCACAATGCAATTTCACCAGAAGAAAGACTGGTATCCAACAGTTCCCTCTAAAGCAGATCAGCTGACTTTATGTGATCAATACCACACACTCTGTGATTTATAACAAAAAATGGTTTATTTTGTTCTTTCATCAGTATCTTGGAAGTTGAAGACCGAAGGGCTGATTATAAGATCCTTTTAACTGTGATGGATAGAGAAAGCAGGGAGGGGGAGAGAGAGAGAGAGAGAGAGAGGAGAGGAGAGAAAGGGAAAAAGGGAGAGAGAATGAGAGACATGAGACAGAGAGACGAGAAAAAGTGCAGAGAGAGACAAAGAGAGATAGACAGAGACACAAAGAGACAGAGAGAGGGACAGACAGACATAGACAGAGGAAAAAAAAACAGAAAGAGACAGAGGAGGCAGAGAGAAGAGGAGGGAAGGATAAAGGGAGAGAACTTTTGGTCTCGGCCCTTAAAGACTTGCATTACACACACACACACACACACACACACACCACACACACACATCTGTTGAGGTCAGAGGACAGCATGCTGAATTTTGTCCTCTTCTATTAGGTGGGTCAGGGGACTGAACTGTGATCCTTTGCCTTGGCAGCAAGGACCTTCACCCACTGAACTATCTCAGATGGCTTTCCCTAGCCATTTGCTGGTTTTTCTGTGTATAAACCCCCACCCCCCAGTGCTGGGGACCAAACCCACATTCTTTTTTTTTTTTTTTTAGCTTTTATTTATTTATTATTTATTTATTTATTTATTTATATTGGATATTTTATTTACATTTCAGATGTTCTCCCCTTACCCCATTTCCTCCTCCCTCCCAGGAACCCCTATCCATCCCCCTCCTCCTGCTTCTATGAGGTGTGCCCCCACCTACCCCCCCCACACCTCACCTCCCCACCCTCAAATTTCCCCCCCCCCAATGTCCAGCCTTCATGGGACCAAGGATCTCCTCTCCACCTATACCTGACAGGAACATCCTCCCTTGCATATACAGCTGGAGCCATGGGTCCCTCCCTAAGCGCTCCAGGCTGGTGGTTTAGACCCTGGGGCTCTGCCAAACCCACATTCTTGCACTTACAAGTGCTCTGTTGTGAACTTAAACCCTACCCCTCACTTGACTTTTGTAACTGCCAATAGTCCACTCAGGAGGCTGGAGCCCCAGGATCTAACCACCTCCCATTAAGCCACTATTGCACCAGACATCAAGTTTCTAGCACAGGTTTTTGGGGAAAAACATTTAAACTTCAGCAGGGCCCAACATTCACAGATCCAAGCTTGGGTAGAAGTCCCCTTAGCTTTGTAGCAATAGGTATATGAAAGACCACTTGTTTCTATCTTTTCTCCCCTAAATCAGGTCAAGTGTGCTCAGCCTTTAGCTGTCTTATCTTAGAAATGATTGGCTTCACCTTTTGATTCCAAAGGATTTTGAATTCAAGATTGAGGAACTCACAAGATTTAACTAGGGGAATTTGATGATAGGACTTACTCCCATGTTCTGTCCAGCAGGGCATTAAACAAGGGTTCCGGGGAGATCACCTGAAAGAGAAGATGAGGGACAGGTGAACGCAAAGAATAACGGCTTGTCTATAGGCTGATCAAGCTGTAATTTTTACTTTTTTTCACACAGGGGTTATATACACAAAAAGGCAGGATGTGGGAAGGGGATGACGCAGGAGCCTAGGTGTTCAGGGGGAGTACAGATATCTTCCAGAACAGAGTATCAGCTGGGTGAAGGTTCAAGGGACAGATTATATGACTCTGCCTATGATTCACTTGTCCTTATCTAAGTTGGTTCTATCCATCAAGGTTACCTATCTACAAGGTCTATGACTATTCAGTCTGGCAATTTTCCCACAAAGCTGCTTGTTTACAATAGCTTATAGCATCTGTTTCAGTGTTTTTCCAAGAGACCCAAGACTTTGTGTTAGCAGGCATGTATGTCAGGCTATTGCTGTATAAGCAGGGCTGCCCCTGACACTCTCATAGTAAAGAAAATATAAAGGACAGTAGCAGATAATAGAATAAATGAGCTGCTGGACACAACCTTTATCCCTGAGATATGGTCAAGTAGGGCGGAGAATGATGAGAATGAATGGCAGTATGTTGAGAATAACTGACACAGAGACTTATGGGAGTCTAAAAGAGACTCCAGACTGGGCTCAACACTGAGGTGTCTGCACACAGTCTAGGGACCCATTTGCCTCAGGGAGGAATCTCTCATTTTGTGAGTATGGAGCTAGCTGGTATCATGGGCAACTCTGCTGGCCTGACCACATGGGAACTGGAAGGCACTGCTTTATGACTTTGTTTTGTTGATGGTAGTGGCCTCCCCTTCCTCCTCTCAAAAGGGATCACTGAGGGAGAAGCTGGTCTGCAGTGTGGATCTACAGCAATAACTGTTTCTGGAACCCTTTCTGGGACTGGGCCTCCATGGTTTTTTACCAGGGTCAGCAGAGCAGGGAGACTAGGCAATGTTGGCCTTTGGTGCTTCAGGGCCATAGGAGCGAAAGCCAGCAGGTGGTAGATACCTACTGATAGGTCAAGTGCCTGGAGAGAGGGGTCCAGAAAGTGGGTGGGGTCTAGGGCATGTGAGTCTAGGGAAAGGGTGAGGTTTCAGAGAGCAGGTGTCTGGAAAGCGGGTGAGAGTCTTAAGAATGGGTAGGTTTCAGACAGTGGGTGAGTGTCTGGAGAGGCCCGGGAGAGAGTGATGAGTGACCGGTAGAACCAAGTTAGAGATGAAGCTTTCAAAGGACACTTAAGATGTCCTTCATGGCAGGTCTGGAAGCTAGAGGGGATGAAGAATTAATTTTGCTTATTCATGACTCTTTATCAATAACTAAGCAGGATCACATGAGAATTATGTAAATCCATTCTGAGTGGAGCATCTGCTACCTCAAAAGACCTCTTCTTCTGTCCCTCCACTACCGCTTGGTGTTGTCAGATAGGGACCAAGCTTCCGGCATATGTATGATCCCTTTCGGGACCAACCGCAGCATTGCTTTGTGAAAAGTATCATCACAGGACTGACTAGTGAGGAGAGAGTCATGGAGGACCATCGGAAGGGACAGTTGAATAAACCGGATATTTACAATAATATCCAATTAGCGGCTCACTGCATATTAGGTTGCTCTTGAACTGTTTACTAAGCCACTTGTTTATTAACTTATTTAATCCTGGTAGTTTTATTAATTATTGTTTTTCAGTGCTGGAGATTGAACCTTGGACCTTACACCTGGTAGGCAGGCAACTCTACCACTGAGGCTACATGCCCAACTAATCCTGGTAGCTCTTTTTACCTCCATTTTATAAATGAAGGAACTGAGGCACATTGCAGTTGAGTAACTTGCCCAGGGTCAGCCACATAGCTAGACCTGGGTGAACCTGGATTCAAACCCAGGGAATTGATTCAGAGTTTGTATTCATTAATCAAACTTCTATGTCGTTTGCTCTTGGGAGCTTCACAAAGATGTAATCAAATGTCTGCTACGTGCATTGAAGCCACTTGGAAAACAAACCTCACAAAACTCCAACAGCTAAGCCCCCAAGGATCACCCCACACCCGCTGAAAGTCACACTGTAGCATCTCATGGCTCAAGTTAGGTTCCCTCCTAAGACAGAGAAAGCAGCGATGCGGTCAGAGCACAGCAGATTGTCCTACACACTGTTGTCTCTAGCATGTCCTCCCTGTGCTCTTGGGACAGCGGGAAAACCACGAGGCAAATCTCATGTATCGATGTAAGTGTGTTTAACTTACAAAAGACCATCGTTGAAAAGGAAAGAGGGGGCTGGCTTCTCTTGAGGTGTGCCTTCTGAGGTCTAAGGTATCTGATAAGCAGAAGCTTCTTTCTTCCCTTCTTTCCCCTTTATCTTTTTTTCTTCCTTCCTTTTTCTTCCTTTTTTTCTTTATTCTTTTTCTTTTCCCAAGAAGGGTTTCTCTTGTACCATGGGCGTCTAAAATTGTAGGACCAGAGGGCTCAAATAAGAATCTGTCCCTTGCCTCAAGTGTTGGGATTAAAGATGTGAACCGGGACTGCAAAAAATTCTTTTTAAATTTCAGTATGCTTGCCTCTGCTCCTTAAGAGGATCGCTCTTGTATTTGGGGGGAAAAGAGGTGGGGAGGTAGTGAGCAAGAGGGGGGAAAGTCTCCCTCAGGATGGTAGGAACAGGCTACTGGCATCCTAAAGTCAAGAGTGTTTTCCGGGTTTTTACTACCCCCTTTGTAATAAATTTTTGTCACCCCACAGAGGAGAGTCATCACCCATGCATGCCACTTTCCTGGCTTTGTGTCAGGACCTTTTCAGCACTGGGGTGAGGGGTTATGCCTAAAAAAAGGGCTTGGCCAAGAATTAACTATGAGGAGTAACACATAGACTTCTAAAAGGTGTCCAAAAGCCAGAAGTCCCTTTTAAACCCTTGGCTCTAAAAGAGATTATAAAAGTGCTTTGACTTAGTAATACCTTCCCTTGTTACAATGTATTTTGACCTTGTTTTTTGGCTTAAAAGTGAAATGTGCGTTTTAAAAGAAAATACTCAGCTACACCCACACCATTTTATTAGTTTTTTCTTTCCCTATTTAGATGTTCACATTCTCACACTGCATCAAAAAGTTTACCTTAAAAAACTGGGCCCTGTTTATGCTTTGTCCTAGTTCTGACCACTCTTTTTTTTGACTCTTTAAGCTTTGAAATATTTTTTGGCCATCTGAAAAGTGCCCCTCCAAAGCTAATTCTTTTTTTTTTCCCCCAGGGTCTTTTTCTCTTTTCAGAAGAACTTTAGAGTAAGGTCCCCAAATTTTTAAAGTATCATCTATGATTTTTATCAACTTTACATATCAATAAGAAAATGGGATATCCTATCAATATTGAGTTTTCCTTTCTAGATACAAAGCAGTTTTGAAATGTCAAAGATATATATTCTCTGTAAAACCAAATGACTCCTAAAAAACAAAAACAAAAAAACCAAAACACAAAATACTGACCCTCAATCTTTTGGGAATTAGAAATATATCAGATAGCCAATTAAAAAGAATTAAAAAGGTTAAGCTATATCTGTCCCTTTGGGGATTACAAAAAGTGTATTATCCCAAAAGGGCTTATAATGTTTATGGATTAAGAAAATAGATCAGAAAGATAGGGCAGGATGGAGAATGAACCAGGTTTGCAGAGTCAGGTTCCTGGGATCTGGATCACTGGATTGGAGGACAGACCAAAATAAAATAGCACATTGTTTTAAGTCAAGAGCAAACACACACATAAATTAGAAGGTGCTCTTTGTGCAGGGAAGTCAGGGTTCCTGCCTGTGGGGGACTCCCTGCTATTCGGCCCTCTCTTTCCCACTGGCTCTGTCACTGTCACAGCCTGGTGGGGTGAAGGTGTGGGAGATTTCCTCTTTAGACTCCCGTCCGGGGGTTCAGGAGACAACTGAGCCCCTGGGGGCGGTTTGGGGAATCTTGTACTCAGGACAGTGAGCTTCCGTAGTTTTTAGTGGGGTTGCTTCTGGAGATCGGCTAGTCCATTTAACCCTGACTTGTCCCAAACCCCTCCTGTACGCAGTTGCCAGGATCGAAAGCAAAGTGGTCCTCTGCTCAAGGCTTCCTGTATCTTAAGATTTGATCATGGGAAGAATCAGTTAGAATTTAGCCCTGGAAGTTTAAAAGTCTGGGGACAGCATTGACCCTTTTTATCCAGGAAGCTTCCAGTAGCAGGGGGAACCAAAGCCAGGAAACCGAGCCTCCCTCCGCTGTTGCTCATCAATTTATTGGCCTTGGCCTACCTCCTAAAATCATCCAGCCTCAAAAAGGTGCCCTCTTAATGTGCTGAATAGCCAAAGAGAATATTTTGTTAGGAAAACTACATGGCTGGACAAGTATTCCCGACAGAATTTTACCTTTCTGCAGCAGAGGTGGCCTAGTGGGGAAAACATCACTCAGCATTGCATTGAGAAGTTCACTGGCTGACGACGGTGACCTCACTGAGTAAGGTGTGTGACTTCATTGCTTCCCCTGGTTTTCCATGGCGAGCTTGTTTACCCACAGGTTGAGGTGGGACTTCTAAGTTTTCATTATTCTGGGCCAGATGACTCTGGGGAATGTGAGATTTTTAGTATTTGGTGCAAATTCTCTGACAATTTGGACAATAGAAGCTCCAGGTTCTGCCTCAGGGTGACATGAGAGTTAGTTTTTGACTGGTTTTCCTCACAGTAGGGAGGAGATGACACAGGTCATTCCGGACTTAGGACAACCCGGAAAAAAAATGTTTTTATCCGAAGTAGGAATGTGCAGAGTGGACCCAAGATCAGGTTCCGGAGAGGCATGTGACCCGATCTTGGGACAGGCCCCACTGGGGCTGGTTACCATGGCACCGGCACACTCCGGTCTCAGCTGAGGACCTCGTACACCCTCCCAGTCCATTCCTAAATCAACTCCACTATTCTCATTTTACAGAAAGGCACCGAGGCTTGACTCGGGGGGACGGGGGTCAGGGAGTCAAGATGGGGTTGGACCTGTTCTGAGCCACTTTTACCTTGGAGCGGCTCTGAGCGAACACCATGAAAATGTTGGCCGGAGGGACTGAGGGGGATGAGATGGAGGAGATGGTACCAGCGAGGGGGGGACTGTTGCTGGGTAGGGAAAGGAGGGAGCCTGCTCACTGGAATTTTTGGGAATCTTGCACCCAATGAAAGTTACTTTTCAAATGAAATACGTAAATAACAAAGGAGACAATATCCCTCAAAGCTGAGAAGAGATCACAACAAACAAACAAACAAATGCTCCCGTGTGTATCCCAGGCTGGCCTCAAACTTCTGGTTTCTAGGCCCCA
>JAJTUV010006832.1:0-10712 GCA_021653895.1 Mastomys natalensis
CGGGCATCGGGATGTCATTGGTCCAAACTTCGGATAGCAGGGAGCCTGCCCAAGTAGTATATATTACAGGTATACAGAAGATTGCCCTTGACCTTCACTTCACAGCAGATGGGAAAGGAAAAAAAAACAAGAAAAGAGGATGTCAGTGGCCACCTTGACTTCGTCTGACTTTGGCTGGGGTTACTTCTGGGAATTCCTGTCCTTTTCTTGTTTTTTTAAAGGGGCTTACGTAAACTTTTCTCTTTAAGCCTTTTCCAGATTTTAAGAAATTACTAATGGAAGCTAGAATAAAGACTGCTTTAGCAAAGAAAGTGAGAAATTTAAGGGAGGAGATGGAGTGTATTTTAGTATCCCGGTTCTTCGGGGGAAAATGAAAACCCCATTCAACAAAAAAGCCCAGAAACACAATTTTTTTTCACAGTATGTTATGGACCTCGTTCACTCTCCCTTCAGTGCCAGTTATTTTTCTTCATCAAAAATTCAAGTGTATTGTGTAAGGAGACAGTTTATTATAAAAAGGGTGCCCCAAAGGAGAGGGGACAATGGCCAGGGGATATGGCTGAGGGAAAAGAGATACAGGGAAAGGCCAAAGGGGCCATGGCTGGGCAAAAACGGTTAAGATGGCAGTGGACAATGGCAGGGAGACCAGTGCCAAGTATCCCAAAGTAGATTGTTTACTTTTCTAGGACAGACAGTTTTCCTAGGGGAAATTTTTTTGTTCGGGTAGTTTATTGGCCATTTAAAAAAAATTCCTAAGGAACCAGATTTAGAATGCTTTGCCCTCTGAAAAACCCCATGTCCCCCCGGGGTAAGTCCTTTTTAGATTTATTTATCTATCTATCTATCTTCTATCTATTACCTCCTTTACCATGTATCTAGTATCTCTAGAACTGTTATCTAGCTATCTGTCTATCTTTCTGTCATGTAGTCATGATGTGTTTTTGTGTGCTGTCGAGAATGTATAGGGAGATCAGGGGAAAAATGCATAGTTGGTTTTTCTTTTTTGTATCATTTTTTCCAGTATCTACCTTTTTGCCAGCTTCAAAACAAAAACCCTTTTCCCTTTTGACCATTAAAATGGCCTTCAGATCTATTTTTTTTGCCCAAAAATATATAACAGACAATTAAAACAAAAGAAAAAAGAAAGAAAAAAAGGAAGGTGGAAGGAAAGAAAGGAAAGGGAAGGAGGGAGGAAGGAAAAGAAAAGGGAAAGGAAGGAGGGGGGAGGGAAAAGAAGGAAGGGAAGGGAAAGGGAAAGGGAAGGGAAAGGAAGGAAGGAAGGGAGGAAGGGAAAGGGAAACCCCAAAGCCCCCGCACCCCATGTGCATCGGGAAACCCCAAAAATTTAAACCTGATCCTTCACCTCCTCCCCCCCTGTGGCTTTGAAATTCCAAGGAGAGGCAGCTGTGCTGGGTTCCCTTTTTTAAAAAAATGTGCTTCCAAGGACACGGGGCTGAAAGCGAATTATGAAGATGGGTCTAACTTCTTCCGTCTTCCTATTACCTTTAAGCCGTACTTCTAAACTTACTACCTAAGAGTATGAGTTTAAAATCCGAGATACTACTGTTAAAAAAAGTCTTTACCACTTGATCGCCTACCTCCACTCCAAAGAAAACATATTTTTTGGGGAGGAAAGAATTGAGTTTTTTTTCCTCTTGCTTCTTTTTTGATCTTATTGGGAAACTGTTTGAAGAAAGAATACTTGTTTGGCTAGCTGGCACACCCTGCCCAAAGGGCCCGTTGTTTTTCCCTCTGAAATACAGAAAGGGGCCGCTATTTCACTTTTATGGAAAAATAAAATTTTCGGCCTGCTATTTAATCCATGGTGTGTTAAATAAATGCTCCTGCAGTAATGATAGCATTTAGTTTTGCATTGCATAAATCAGTTTTCAAAAACTCCAGGTTTCTTTCACAGGTATTTAATATTTCCCAAATAATAAGAAGGAAAAAGTTAAACAATTCTGGGTTTATTTCATCAAATTCATGAGCTTTATGTTCTAAGACGTTAGTTAATTAGCTTTAGGCTTTAATTTTTTAGGGAACAAACTAGAAACCTGTGTATGTGTGGGGCGCTGGGCAAAAAGTTGAATGATTATTGGACTATTAAAATTTTCATTTAAAAAGGGATATAGAGGATCATACATCCACGGACACTAAAATACCAGGGTTAAAATACTGATGTACAAGGTTTAAGTAAAGTGGAAACAAGGAGATAAAAGGAGGCTGGGATACAAAGGGGGTAAACCAAAGCTAAGGCTACATAAAAAAACTTTGTGGAAATTCACGCTTTGTGAGCTAATTTGGAAAAATAATTTTTAAAAGGGGAAAAAGTTTAATAAAAGTACTGGCATGGTTTAAAAACAATGGTTCCTTCCCGAAGGAAGTGTTCAATGGAACCTTCAGTGCTCAGGGTAGGTAACCCCCCATGAGTTTTTGTTCAGAGAGGCCCCCGAAACCCCGAAGGAATGCAGATAGGATGTTGCTTTGGGTTACCAAAAATTACTTTCATTGTAAGATCTTGCTGTTTAAGACACAATAACTTAAGTTTCAATGCAAAGAGAATAAACCCAAATGAACCGGCTACCTCATGGGGAAAAGATTCTGGCTATTTTCAAAATATAAAAATACAGTGTACATTTTTTGGGTGAGAAAGCCATCAACTGAACTAACCAAACTGTGGAAATTGCATTTTTGTTTTGGGGATGGCCTTTTAAGTAAAAATTGTACCCATTTTGCTTTCTCATTGGAGTGTTGGTCCTTTCATGAAAAAAGTTTGAGGGAAAATTCCAGCACGATGGGGCCCCCGGGCCCCTCAGGGTTTCCCACAAAAAAGGTAAAGGTGTTTTGACATTGATCGGGGGTTAGCGGGGAGGGAGCCTTTTTTTTTTCAGGGGAGTGGCAGCGGGTTTTCGTTCCCTTTGGGCCCCATCCCAAGGCAGTTTAAAATTGGGAGGGGGGACTGTTTACGGAAGGAAGAAAAATTGAGGGTTTGAAAGGGCGGGGGAAGGGGGTACCCAGGGGGGAAGAGGAGAGATTTGGGGGTTGAATGTGATCAAGTAAATAATTTTAATTTATAAAATTTTTTAAAAAAAGAAAAAAAAATATATTTTTAAAAACAGCAAAATTAAAATAAAACATAATGCACAGAACTTTTTAAACCCAAATTTTAAAAAATGCAATACAACAATAATTAAAAATTATGTAAAATGAAACTACAATGTTTTGTTTTTATAAGTTTTACTGCATTAAAATTTAAAAAATCCCATACATTAAACCCAAAAAAGTATTTTATTTGGGGAAATAATGTTTAAAAAAGAAATAAGTGAATCATTGAACACAGAAGCTGAAAGGGGATAGGCAGAGGAATTTAAGAAACGATGAAAGAAAAGAAATGTGAACCAAAAAAGAAAAAAAAGGTAAAAAGCAAAAGGAATAGAATGGAAAGCAAATTGAGAGGGAATTGTTAAAAAAGATTTAATGAAAACAAGAAATTCCGTGAGCTGGGTTTCTGATGAAGCTAATAAAAAAGGGAAGATACATGACAAAAAAATACTAAAAGGCTTCCCCCTTCCATCCAAATATAAATTATAATGACATTTCACCGAATGAAGGTAGTGTTGAACTCAGGATGAGTTAGTACCCTTCAAGAAGCAAAAAAAGGCTTTCTGTAGGAAAGCCGTTTTTACAGTTGCAAGTCGTATGACTAGCCCTGACAATGTAACAGCTGGTTCCAGAGGGCCCAGCTCAGAAAGGAAAACAAGCCCTTTGGCATGCGTCGGCCTCGTGCCCTCCTGAGGGGCTTATGCTAAAAAAGGTTTGGGAGCTTAACCTATGAGGAGGACACATCCCCCACCCCCGCCTGGGGGCAGTTTTTTTAAGAGCTCATTTTGTGTTGGGGTCCCCGGCCATACATCCCATCCTAGCCCCTCGCCCCAGTCCTCGTCCCAAGTCAAGACCATTCCGGAATAAAGTGACTGAGAAGGTCCGACCGTGTCGTGTCTTACTGGGGCCCAAGGCGGCCGACATATGGGGCCGACGGGGGAAAACTGAGGTTTCCCCTTCGTTGGATTCAGAACTCAGCAGCTGGAACGGGGGGGTACAGGTTTATTTATTGCAATAGAAAGTCCCCGGTGAATAGGGCCGTCACAAGGCCCGCGGTGTAAAGCGGGTCACAGAAAGTGCCAGTGGTGGGCCCCGTAAAAGGTCCGCGGTTTTTTAAAAAGCGGCGTCAAAAGGTCCAGGGTCTTTGGTCCGGGTTTAAAAGGGGCAATTGAATCTGAGAAATTTTGAAGTACATGTTTGTTTTTTTTGGTGCCAGGTGTGGGTGGGTCTGGGTGTCGTAATTATTTTTTTCCCTGTTTGTGTTTTTGTTTCTTTTTAAATTGTTTTGCCCAGGACATAAGTGAAAAAAAGAAAAAGGGACGAAAAGGGCCTCCAACATTTATCTTAGCTTAAAAAGATTTGAGACAGAGATTTCCCTCCAGCCCCGATAGCTCGAGGGGGAAAGGGAGGGAACTTAAAAAGATGGCGGAAAAAAAATTTAGAAAAGGGAGGAAGATTAGAAAAACCTATCAGTTAAAAGGGAGTCGGACCCTCAAAAGGGCAGGGGAAGGAAACATGGGGCGGAGAAGCTTAACCACCTGCTTGGGAACCCCACAGCTCCCCCTAGGCCCCCCTCCATATGCGGGGGTTTCCCTGGGGCCGGTCCACCCCCAGGGCCCCAGGGACTAAATCGTTCTGCCCTGGATTGGAAGGAAGACGTATGGCCTTTCTTTTTTTGAAGCCCAAATTAAACAAAATATCTGAGCACGGGGATTAAGATTTTTTAAAAAAATCTTGCAGAATCAGTCAGGATTAGGCTTTAAAGGGGTTCCCTACACGCAATCTTGATGAAAGGATGGGGACAAGGCCAGACACCATCTGTTTGGTAGTACTGTGAAAGCTGCTTAACTTGGGGAATATCTTGTTTGGAAATCTTTTTACAGTGTTATGCTCAAGGACAGGCTAAAGCCAATCCCGCCGCAGGACACCCCTTTATGGAACCCTGGATATTTTTCTGGGTCGGGCAATGGGCAGGTAACAGACAGCTCCCCGCCAGCTGTGTACGGCCCAAATTTAGTGCCAGGGCTGTTAGAGCTGGAGGCTTACCCAATAGGGGAGAAGTTTCTGGCAATTTAAAAAAAAACCCTCCGGACCCTACTGACCCTTTCTCCAACTACGTGGTGCATGTTGGAAGCCGCGGGGAATTTTGGGCGATCCTGATACAGCCATCCCCTTGATAGGCAATTGGTTTTTGAACAGTGCATCAAAGAGTGCAGGATGGCCTCCCCCCGGGAAAAGAAAAAGGGCTTGCAGGTTTGGATGAAGGCTTGTGGGGAGATTGGTGGACCTTGTCCAACTCTGGCTTGGCAGCTGAGTTTGCAGTTGTCTAAGGATAAAGGCGGCCCCCCTGGGGGGCTTGCTTAACTGCACCCGCCGGGGCATTTTAAAGAGCATCCCCCCAAAGGACGGGGGAAAGAAAAAAGAGACGGGAAAAAAACAAGGGATACCCTCGTCTGGGGCCCCGCCAGGAATAGCCCAAAATGTCACAAGGGTAATATTGGGCCGGGAATGCAGTCGAAAAGGGAAACCCTGGGGGCCCAAACCTCCCTTTCTGGTTAGGGGATTTACGAAGGAAAAAAAACTTTTGGAGCGGGGCCCACGCTTCCAGGGCCCCTTAAAATATTTGGAGCGTAGAGGGGCAGAGTCAGGAAACCTACACCCCCGAGCCTTGGAGAGCCACCCCGGGTTCGGCGGGTTGGAGCCTCGGAGAGCCCCCACGGGTCAGGGGGGTTGGCCTGCGTGAAACCCCCAGCTCGTATTTAACCCCCAAAAATGGGGTGTGAAAACCTTTTGAGACTGATTTCCCGGGCCACTGCCCCCGAAACAGGGGTCTATGATGGGCGCTCTTTTCCACCCAAAAAGGGTCTCATGGTACACTGGTGTTATAGTGCCGTTTTTGAGGGTTTGCAGTTAAAACCCTTCCCTCCTCCCCGCAGGGTAGTGGCCATTTCACCGGGAGAAGAATTGCTAAATAGTAATGTACCAGCTTAAACATAATGTGTTCCCCATTTAAAAATGTTTTTTAAGGGGGAATAAAGGCCTCGGATCCCCCGGGACTGAAGCCCCCCTTCTTTTTTTAAATTTTGGCCCAAAGACCTATAATAGAATTGGAAATTAAAAAACCAGAAAAATATTGGGCCTATTAGAACAGGAGTGACCGTAGCATTTAACCCCAAAAAGACTGGCCTAAAAATTTGGCCATTAAAGCTAACCAAACCCTAAAAGGGCTCGGGTATGAAAAAAGCCGTTTTAAAGCGCATTTTCATTATTTTGGGAAAGAAAAGGGGAAGGGAAAATGAAGGACCTTCCCAAACCCTTTGTGTTATTTTACCTTTACCCTTTTTGGGGCAGGGGCCCTTTAAAAGCCATGAAATTGGATTGACAAACACACATTATTCCAAGAGGCAACAACTGATGCAGACATGGGATGGCATCCATCTCATGGCATGGAAAACATCCCCAAGAGAGAAGGGAAAACCAGTGCAACTGCAGTCAAAAGGGGCCTGCACTGGGAGGGGTTTTTTCCCTAGGGGCCCCTGGCCCTAGTATACCATTTTTAAAAAGACGGGAGCCGGGGGGTTTCCCCAGTGGCCTTTTCCCCAGAAAATTTGCTGCCACTAAAAAATAGTAAAAGAACAATTAGAGTTGGGCATAAAAAACCTTCTATTCCCCCGGGAACACCCCCAATTTGTTATAAAAAAGAAATCAGGGATTGGAGGGCTGCTACTGACCGCGAGCCAAAAAACCGTCAGATGCGGGTCAGGGGGGGGGGGTTTCAAAGAGGATTCCCTCTACTATTACTCTCCTGTGATTGGCCTATTATGTCTTGCATTAAAGTTTGTTTTTTTTTTTTCCCATTTGTGAAAAGGACAGTGGGATTGCCTTTACAGTTCCATCCTTAATATGAGGAACCCGACCAGCGGGGACCCGTGGGGAGTCTGCCCCAAAGGCATGGCCATAGCCCCACCATGTGTCAAATTTTATGTGGCAGGGCCTTAGCCCCTGTCAGGGAAAAATTTCCCCGGGTTTTATTTCTTCATTACATGGATGACATTTTAAAAGCAGCAAAAACTGAAAACCCTTTGTTGGACCGTGGGCTATGCAGAGTTGATCAAGCATTTGAAAAAGAAGTGATAAAGCTCCCGAAAAAGGGTTCAGCAAAGCAAGGTAAGAAATACCCTTTGGGGCAAAAAATTGTTCAAGGGCTAGTCCCCAAAAAATTTTAATTCGTAAGAACAAAAATTACAACCCCAAATGATTTTCAAAAATTGCAGGGGACATTAATTGGAAGTCCTTATCTAATCTGTCTAACCGGAAAATTAAAAACCTTGTATGGTTTTGATGGGTGATTCGCTCTTGACTCCCCCGTTCCTGACTCCCGGGGGCGAGCTGCACTTTAGAAGGTAGAAAAGAGCTTGGGGAACCTTCCTAGGAAGACTAAAAACCGGGGGCTACCCATAATCTAGTGTCCTTGCCAACGTAATCAAACCTCAGGGGTTTTTTGGCGGGGGGCCCTTTGTGGTTCCACCCAAAAATATTCCAAACAAATCCATTGAAAAATTACCCACCACGTTGCTCGTTTTGGCCCAGGGGGCATTCGCCCATGTGTGCAGCACTTTGGACGAACGCCTGATACACTCATAACACCCTATTGCTTACCCGGTGAGGTCTTATTGGGGCAATAGATGGACTGGGCCCTTTTTGACCCTTTTAGTTTTGATGGATTTAGATAAACTTACCCCCCATCCTTTATTATCCTTTTTCAAGGAGATCCCGTAGTTTTTCCCTTTTGTCACCTTCTTTGTCCCTTGAAAAAAGACCTAATTTTTCACTGTGGCTCAAAAATGGCTTGGGTCCTTAGGGAAAAATCTCACCCGTAGTGCCAATTCCGCCCGGTTCACTAGGTTGTTGGTTGCGGATAGTTCTGGGAAATTTTCAGAGCGTGTCATATTGCTTTTAATTACTCTGATTTCATACGTAGTGAACGTTCGAGTCCTAGAGGGGGAGGACCCCTCAGAGCCCCGTAGCCAGTGTGCGCCCTCTTAAAGATTTACAAAATGTAAAATTGAAGCGCACCAAAAAATTTTATCAGACTTAGGCTACACAGGATTACGGGGCCCCTTTAGTGCTGGGGAAAAGACACGGAAACCTATGGGCTAAAAAAGAATGCTCTTCCTGGGACTGCTTGGGATCGTGCAACACAGTTCCCCCAGTTTTTTCATGTAAATTTTTTAAAGGGATTGCAGCAGGATTAATCGCCGAGGGCTGCAGCACGCCAATTGTGCTCGATTGCCCCCCAAAGCATTATACACTTTCATCCTCGATGGGGCATAACCCCCGAGGCATTTCACCCTAGGGTTTTGGGAGATGGATGTCATCACTTTACAGAATTTGGGGAAAAATTAAAAAAATATTCATGCCTCTTGGAACTTGTCGGTATCATCCATGCTACTCCCTCACTGGGGAAAGAATACCAAAGTAACTATCATTGCTTGGAGCATGGGGAGCTTGGGGAAAACCCAAAGCTTAAAAACGGCAAGGCCCAGCCCAACCGGCACGGCCTTTTTTCCCTTTTCCAACGAGGAAGTCTCACCAAATCATGGGCTGCCCTACAAACCCCAGGGGCAGGGCATTTTTAGAAAGAGCACACCCCCGCTAAAAAAATGCCCTTTAAAAACAAAAAGAGGGAATAGGCCAGGGCCTTACCCCCCAAACATAGATATCCTTAGCCCATTTACCTTAAATTTCCCAACTTTGGGTCTCAGGGTCGTCTGTGTGAAGGCATCATAACACTTACGCCCCCGCCAGAGAAAGTAAAAAAGGGAAAGATATTATAACAAACATATGGCGAGGGCCCCATCCCCTGCTTTAAGGGGACGGGTTCTGTTTGTGTTTTCAGAGGACCCAAGAAAAACCCCCTTGGGGGACCTGAGAGATTGCTCGGAAAATCTCCAGCCGGCAGTCCGACGGAGAAAAAGTGTGGGGCATAGATCCTGTTTTTGACCCTATACTGCTATGGATACCGGGTGACTTTATACCTTGTGGGGCCGCACAGCACCTGGCCCGGTGCCTATGCCCGGGCCATTTAAAACTCCCCGGTCCCTTTCCCACCCTTTTTCTCCTTTGTGTTTTTAGCTTTTCCAAAAACAAAATCTGCACTTGTATTAGCCAATGTATGTTGGTTGGATCCCTTCAGATGTAAGGTTGACGCGGGTTTTGAGAAAGTGCTTGTTCAGGTAAGTTTGGGATGTCACAAGGTTTGGGGGCACCCCGAACCCGGGCTGATGCTCCTAAAAAACCCCCATGCTATTTTGATTTACAAAGCCACCTTTTCTTTGCCAAAAAAACTCTCTAAATGCGAGGTGGGGAAAGGCAGGAAGAATTGCCTTTATTGTCAGACTGCCTCCTTTGTACCCGGTTAAAAGGTGGAGGTGATTAATACCCTTTTTATTTTTAACCTGTTTAGATATAAACCCATTGCTCTCTTGGCCCCCTCTTCAGGGGACTGTAATTATCCTTTGGTATATAAACTCTTTCAGTCTCTCAATCAGAGTGCCCCCTGTCTGGTACCTGAAAGGAATTTGGTCGAAAGAAGACGGTACCCATCCAGGAGGCTCCTGTTGCAGATCGTACCCTGAATGGCACCGCCTGGATCCCTTTACTTTGGAGGGGCCACCACTTTGGGGCAAAGGGTGCCCTCAATTTTTTTTAAAGAATGAGTGGGGTATTTATTGGGGGCCCTTGTTCTCCTGAGATGTGGTTTCTGCCTTTGGTTTTTGTGTCATTTGGCCATGCCATGCAGGACATAAGGTGTTGTTTACCAGGGCTGACGCCAGGGGGAAAAAGGCACTCCCCCCGGTTTTTGGTGGCCTCCCTTAGGGAGGCATAGTGGGGAGCTTTCTGGACCCGGTAATGGCCATCCAGGATAATCCCTAGATCCTGACCCCTCTTGACCATTGCCAAAGGGGTACACTATGGGCTCCCACAGCATCACCTCAATGTTTCTGAAGCGGGGAGTACGGGAGCGCCCGATAGAGAGTTCCCAAACGAGATAGATTCTCTGAAAACTGTCCGAGTGATAGGGTTTTTGTGCCAAAAGTACCCCTTCCCCGAAAAAAGGGATGAAGGGGGGTATGGCGAAATATAAACTTTCCCCCCACTGCCTTTACTTTTCACAAGGGCTGGACCTCTGTTTTTCCCCCGTGACTTGCTGCGCTAGCGGCAAACCTTTGGGGTGCTTTCAATCGCCCCACACCAAAACCCAATGAAAAGGTTTTTAAACATGCTTGGGTGGGGATGCCTAAGGGTTTAAGGGTCCAGGGTAACCTACTTCAAAATTTAATAAATAAATAAGGGGGGAGTAGGCGCCGTGTTTACTTGCAAAGTCGTATGCTAGAAATGACAAAGTAAGCAGTGGTTCCGAGTGGCCAGCCCGAAAAATGGGGTAAACAAAATCCTTTGAGCATGGTCGGCCCGGCCCCTCCCGAGGGGCTTATGTAATAAGGGTTTTGGCAGCTTAACCCTTCGAGGAGGCCACACCAGCCCCCCTGGGAGTTATTAAGCGTATTTCTGCTGCTTTGGGGGCCCCGGCCATACATCCCCCCCTTTCC
>JAJTUV010006833.1:0-11528 GCA_021653895.1 Mastomys natalensis
TTTTCCCAGTTGGTTTTCCTTTTTTCACTTAAAAAAAAAAATCTAAAAAAAAATTTTCAGGGAAACCCCAAAGTTTTTTTTTGGCCCCTTACCCTTTATCCCAAAAAACTTTCCCCCCTAACACCCCAAAGGATCTTTTATTGACCCTTTCCCCAAAAAAAAAAAAAGTTCTACACCCTCCAACATAAAATTTTGTCACAGAATGCTTACTTCCCGGTACTATTTTTTCATGTTGCTCTGACTTTATATAAGTGCTTGGTCTCCTTTAAATGGGGGTGACAAAATTTTAAAAATCGTAAGAAAAAAATTTTTTATATCTTTGTTTTTTTGGGGGGGCTTTTTTTTCTAAAACCCTAGTTTATAGAACAAAGGTGGTAAGAAAAAGAACAGTCTCACACAGTACCGGGAACATCACAAAAAATGTCCACCCAGGGGCTTTTACCCCCCCCCTTTTTTTTTCTTTTCTGCTTCCGCCCATTATCCATAGTCTTGCCTATCTTCAGAACCTTTCCCCTTGTGGTTAAGTCCCCCCCCGTAACCATTCAAGACAGACCAAACAGTGCTTTGGGGTCTATTCTATACAACCAAGTACAAATCAATTTAAAAATAATTGCATTTAGCAATGTTCATAAACCCACAAAAAGGGGGGAGCAACACAGCAAAGCAAGGGAATTGTTATACTCCTTTCTCTAAAGTAGAAGCAACTGAAAAAAGGGGTAAGCTAGCCTTGATAGTGAAAACCCAAAAGAAAAATATCTATTTGGCACAAAGGTACTTCTCTTTCTATGGGGAGAAAATTTCTTTCTTCAATTTTTCTAATCAAATTTTTCCCTTTTGTTATAAGCTATGCTGGGGAATGACTTTCTGGTTCCATTATCTAAAACCCTTGGATTACTGTTCGCTATTTTTTTCTCAACTATTTTGATTTTAAAAGCCGGATCCTCTGTTTTTTTTTAGCTTACCACCTTCCCTTTCCCCTTTGCTCAGAATTCCTTTTTTCGAGCTCTCAGATAGTTGGGGCCCCCTTTCCGAGGGAAATGTCCCTTTTGTTATCAAGTAACAAAAATGTAAAACCCTTTCCCATTTTAACCCGAATCCAAAAACCCCCTAAGTCTTCTTCCCGGAAAAATTCCAAGAAGATATTATTTCATAATGAGTTCAGACTATCAGCACTCTATAAAGATAGCAAGGGAGAATCTATATGATAATTATTTTGACACTCTTTTTCCTCCTTATACTTTATATCAGAATGAATTCTTATTGTTGAAATTCAATAAAACAGCTATAACAAAAAATCTTTCTAAATATGATGATATAACATTTACTTGGCTAGAAATTTCATTACCTTTATTTTACCAAAAGACAGGTTATGTGCATGAATTCAGTGAGTACTAAGCCCGGGTTCTGTGATATGGATGCCACATGCATTGAGAACGGAGTCAGACTTGGCCACCCTTTCTCTTGTACATCCACACAGAACTTACTCCTGGCCCTTTACCAGAAATATCCAAATACATAAACACTATTCATTTAATAAGCTTATCCAAGCTATTGTCAGGATATTTCTATTACATAAATTCCTTCAGATGGAAAGATTTAAATCCATCTGATTGAAATCATATTATAAACATATTTCTCTAAAAAAAGTTATTTTAATTTCATTATTTTCAACTTTGAAAAGCACTCAACATCACTAAACTATTTTGGTACCCTAAAGCATTTTTGTTCTAGCTAGTTTCTTGTGAATTTGACACTGTTATCTATAAGGGAAAGACACAGTTCAAAGAACACCTCCAGAAGATTGGCCTGTAGGTAAGTTGTGGGGCATTTTCTGAATTAGCGATTGATGTTGGATGGTCCTACCCAATGTGGGCGCTGCCATATCTAGAAAGGTGGTCCTGTGTTTTATAAGAAAGCAGGCTACGTCACGGAAAGCAAGTCAGTAAGCAGCGTTGTTTTTTCATGGCTTCTGTTTCCATCCCTGCCTCTGGGTTCTTGCCCTGCTTGAGTTTTCTGCCCGATTTCCTCAGTTTGTAGACTTGTGTCTGGAATTGTAAGATGATGTAAGGCCTTTCCTCCCCAAGGTACTTTGGGTCACAGTGTTTTATCACAGCAATAGACACTACCAAAGACACATTTTAAAACCAGGCACAGATGTGTGAGGTGGTACATATCTGCTATCCCACTTAGGAGGCTAAGACAGGAAGATTGGCACAAACTGAAGTCCAATCTAGGGGGGCCATACAGCAAAAACCATGCTGTTCCACTCCACATGGTGGAATCTCAGGTAGATGAGGCTATGGAGTAGAACCTGTCCTTAATAAAAGCAAATAGAGAAACAATACAAAAAGGACAGAAACTTTAAACATGACATATATTTAACACTTGCTAAACCACACACATTCTCTTTCTATCTGTCCATGAGTTCTTGAGCTTAATTGAGAAACTTGGAGTTCACTGTGAGTATTCTGCTTTATCTTGTGGCCAGGTATTTTGTCTGAACACTCTGTAACCTCAACATAGGAAAGCACTTTTAGATTCTGGACATTCTTGGTGGGCATCTATCAGTGGATAGTCACGTGGGAGAATCTCTTCATATTACATCATGCTTTTTCATGAGCTACAGAAAACTGTACTTGATTACTGTCTCAGCCCCCTAAGGTCAAGGGAATAATTTTGCTCAGCTGTATCCCTGAGATTTATGTTTTTCTTTTTCTCAACTCTCTAATTGTATCTTCTGTGCTTTGGCAATTTATCTTTTCAAAATGCTTGAGGTATCTTCCTCCATATTCCTCATCACTGAGAATGAGGTCCTTGTTATTCCCCTTATGCTTGTTTTGGTTTTATTGGGATTTGAGGTGATTGTTTTTTATTGTCCTTTTTCTCTCTCCCTTCTACATGATCAAGAGCCTAAGGGAGAATAAACCCATCTAATTATTCCGTGTTTACCTCCTTTTTATTCATATACGAAAGTCATTAAAGGAGGCTACATTTCAGACTCCACTAGGAGAGAGGCAGTATGGAAATGAGAGAGGTCAAATTCTGTCTTCTGGACAAGAACTGGCTGTAGCAGCATGGGGTCTCACACTGGCATTGGGGACCAACAAAAGACTCAAACACTATCAACCACCAGCTTTCTAGCCAGGATGGAACCTCAAGATACCACATCAGGAGAGAGAATCATCTTATATTAGTTGGGTTACCACAGGTAGGTCTCCTAAGCTCCAGCAGATTGTGTCCCCTAAAATTTTGTTATTCCATAATGAACAGCAACTTAGTGTGCATATTAAGAAAATAGAAGACACAGACATGAAGCTAGGAAGGGGACCTGAATGGCGTATAAGCTGGGAGTTAGAGATGAGGAAACAGGGACAGACATGATTATACTTCATTATATATAACAATAATAACTATATATTGTTATAATATAATGTTATATATATATAAATATAGATATATACAGTATACATATATATATTATTCATAAACGACTATTTTTTAAAATTTTATTTTTCTCTATGAATTCTACATAGAATAAAATATTATCGACATTTTTTACTATCCCACCCTCTCCCTCCTCCAGGCCCTTTATCTACCTACCCAGACTTCAAGTTCTTGTCCTCTTAAAAGAAGCAAAACCAGAAGAAAACAGACATTAAAAACCATGGAGTCTGACTTCTGTTGTTTACCGCTTCAGAGCATAAGGCTTGCCCTGTTGTGAGTTCATAACCTCTATGTCACTCAACCATGAAGAAAAGTGATTTTTTTCCCTTCACATCAGATTATTTGTCATAGATTCTAAAGTTCGGACTGTGGCTCAATTCCTCATCTCCATGCTTAGATTTTTTTTGTCTGTTTGAACTTGAGCATATCATACAGTTATCTGTGAGCTCTAGTGCACATTACTCTGTTAAAACCTGGAAGATGCTCATTCCTTAAAATTGATCCATCAATTTTGTCTCTTAGTTAATTACCATCTATTCTTGAAAGGAGGCCTCCTGATGAGGGCTGAGTGAAATGATCTATGAGCATTGCAAAATATCATAGGAGCCATTTTATCACTGTGTACATTCAATAACTAACAGTATAGATTTTTCTATTAACAAGCCGGTGACCTATCTAGTTTTAGGTTTCTTGCTCCTCTAGTAGGTCAGGTAATTCATGTCTTCTCAAGGAATGGCCTTAAAATTCATCAGAAGGTATTGGTTACACAACCTCCAAACAATCTAATATAATTTAAAATAAAATAAATTAATAATTGGCCAGCTGATTTCATCAGAATGGTACCACTAAGCTCTGGTTACATATTCACGAGTTTACAATTTAGAGTTAGAGTTAGCTGATTCATACAGTTTCGGCAACTCTTAAAGTATAAGGGACCCCATCTAGAAACCAGATTACTTCCTGAAAGACATCAACAGTTATGGTGGAGCTACTGGTTTCTAACCAGAGATACCCATAAGGTGCTGAGGTAAAAGCTTCCCTCCACGTTACTTTCTCTATAAACAATCTCTCCAATGAGAAATCTAATAGATAAAAGTTTTAAAAATACATCCTCATTAAAAATCTCCAGAATCTCCTATATTTCTTGTTTTTTTCTCCTCCTAATGTCCCACAGATAGAACTTAAACATGCTAACTTGATGTACATCCCCCGAAAAATTAGAAGTTAGATACTCGTATTTATGGTACACTCTCGTAAATCTAGCATTTGAGAATCCTGAGTTCAGGAAGGCTTCATGAGTTCTAGGGCAGCCGATCTATATTCCATGACATATTCCAGCTAAGCCTGAGCTGTAGTATGAAGCCTTGTTTTAAAACAAATAAAAAAAGAAAACAACAAACATAACTATATATAATTATATAATTAATATATATATGTATACACACAACACATACCCTCATATATTCCTCCTAGTGTCACAAGGGACCATGTCCCTTTCTTTGTTCATGGTCCAGGTACACAGGAGAGTACAAATGATTATGACACACATTTTACTCATCTCTTCATTAAAAATATGACTTCTACCCCACAAAAAAAATAAACACAGATTCTGACTTAAAAATCATTGAGGTGGAGTATATAATCTCACCCACAGTGTATAAATACAGACTCTCCCACAGTCATGCTGGTTATGACTGAACACAGCAGTACTCAAAATAAGTAAAGTATGTGGCCTCATCTCACCATGGGCCCTTAGGTGGTTGAACAAATTTCAGTACTCCCCCTAAGCCAACTGAGCACTGGCAGTATCAAGGAATCATTTACAGGACATATTGTAGTATATTATTTTAAAGATCTGGTAGTGGGTCCCCTCAATCCCTACTATTGGCTGTGGTTAAAATCTTAATGCCAACCTGAGATTCTAGACTAGTGGGAAGGAACCATTAGAACCAAAGGGACCTCGTTCCCTGGAGAATAAGAGAGAAACAGTAGAAATAGCATTTATTGGTAGAGGCTGATACATCAATATAATCTCTGCATGCTTGCTGTGTCCCTGTAATCTTCTAAAGCTAACAGATGGAACGTCTTTTCTAAAAGTCAGGTGTCTTCTCTGAGTGGCAAGGATATAAACTTAATAAGTAGTCCTTTTTTCTTATCTAATCAAATCAAACTTCAGTTCTTTCGATTTCTTCCATGAATGGATGTTTATGTTTGAAGATCCTCTCTTCCACCTCTTCCCTTATTTTAAAAATTTCATCCATAATCCTCTCCTTAGCATGCCTTTTTTTGGTTGTTATTTAAAAAACAAAAAAAAAACGAGCAATTGACTTCAACATCTTTCTTCTCAATCTTGCATCACCTTGGCCAGCAATGAGACACTTAGAACCTCGAGATTTCAAGGCATGCAAATCCAGCCTTCCATTTCATTTCCTTGGAAGTGGCTGACTTTCCTCTCCCTGGGTACAACACTGCCTCACTTCCCACACATTACCTTACAACACAGGGGTCATTTTCATTGACAATCAAATACCAACTTATTTTTAGCAATGATACTAAGTTAAAAATCCCTTCAAGTTTCCCTGTTTTCTTATGAAATCTTGGTACCCATTCATTATAGGCATCTGAGTAGAGGTAAGGTGTGCAATATCCTGCAAATAAAACACAGAATATGAGGAATATGCCCTTATTTCTAACATAAGAGGTTTTTTTCTTTTTCTAGTAACTGTGCAAGAATCTATAAACCATCTTACTTGAATTGATCTCTGGTTTTCTGATGGAAAATATCACACACTCCTTGGTACTAAGAAAATTAGAAAAGTACAGATCCAGTACAGATCCAGACAGACCCACAAAGCAGGTGCTGAAAGATTAGAAGCATGAAGAAAGTCCCCAGAGACACAAAGTGGTCGTCCTCATCGTCAACTCCCCTCTTCCTCTTTTTGAAGCAAGTTTGAAGTGGCCAATGATAGTTCATGTTTCAAAGTAGTTTTGAAGGAAATATCAAGATGAGGGGTGGAAAGAACCTAAGAGCAGGAGATTGGAACAGCATGCTCTGAGATGCTGACTTCTATACAAGACATGGTTCTGTACACTAAGCTCATGGCAGTAGTGTGGCTACTTAGGCAAGAGCCGGCACAAGAAAAAGCCAGTTAAGAATTCTATTTCCATAGTTGTCTCACTTTGTGCGTTCTTTACTGTTGCTATTTACTATTTTTAGATCCCGGAAGGGTTTTAAGTTCAATTTCCATGCACTTATTATGGTGTATTTTTCTCTAATTCCTTAAGGGATTTTTAGGTTTCCTCTAATGGGCTTCACCTGTTTACCTGTGTTTCTCCTGATATTTCTTTAAGGGATTTAATTATGTCTTCTTAAAAAGTCCTCTATACGTATCATGAGATGTGATTTTAAATCTGAATTTGCATTTCCAGTGAGTGAACAAAAACACCAAGGGGCTTATGCTCCCAAAGATCAAAATGACAAAAAGGGGACCTGAAAAATTCAAGTTTTTAAAAAGGCAAAGGACACTGTAAATAGGAAAAAATGGCAACCAAGTTTGGGAAAAGTCTTTACCAAAACCCACACCCGAAAGGGGACTAAATAAAAAATTACAAAGAACTCAAGAGGTTAGACCCAAGTAACAAATAACTCATTAAAAAGGGGGTAAGGCTAAACAAAAATTCTCAACTGAAAATACAGAATGGTTGAGAAGCACCAAAAAGAAATATTCAACACCTTAATCACAGAGAAATGCAAATCAAAAAATTTTGAATTCCATCCAACCAGTCAGAAGGGCTAAGATAAAAACTCAAGTGACGCAAGCTGGTGAGGATGTGGAAAAAGGGGAACACTCCTCCATTGTTGGGGGGATTGCAACTGAGAAACCTTTTGGGGAAATCAGTCTGGCAGTTTCTCAAAAAATTGAACATAGTTTTCCGGGACCCAGATAACACTCCCACATATACCCAAAAGTGTTCCAACATATAACAAGGACACATGCTCCACTATTCATAGCAGCCTTATTTAAAATAGCCAAAAGGGGGAAAGAACCCAAGTCTTTCAACAAGGAATGAATACAGAAAATGGGTACTTTACACAGTGGGAGTTACAAACTATTAAAAAGACTTCAGAAATTCTTGGGCAAATAGAAACGGAAATATCATCCAAGTGAGGTAACCCAATCGAAAAGAAACACGTGGATACCTCACGAAAAAGTGTTTTTAGCCCCAAAGTTCGATCCCCCAAGATACAATTCACAGAAGTTCAAAAAAAGGGAAATACCAAAGTGTGGAACTTCGGTCTTCTTAAAAAGGGGGAACAAAATGCCACGGGAGGAGATACAAAAAAAGTGTGGAGAAAAGACGGGGAAAGGCTATCCAGAGTCGCCTCACCTGAGGATCCTCCCTTTTCCATTACCAAACCCAGACACTTATGATGCCAACAAGTGCTTGTTTACGGGACCCCTGATACAGCTCTCCCCTTAAGGCTCTCCCAAAGCTTGAAAATCCCCAGGGGGGATGCTCACAACCAACCTTTGGATGAGCACGGGGTACTCAATGAAGGAGTCAGAGAAAAAACCCAAAGGAGCTAAAGGGGTTTTTGAAATCCATAGGGGAAAACAATTCAACCCCCAGACCCCCCCAGAGCCCCCAGGGCTAAACCACCAACCAAGGAGTACACATGGAGGGACCCTGACTCCAGCTGCAAATGTAGAAAGGGGAGGGCCCTTTTTGGGACATAAAGGGAGGGAGGGCCCTTTGGGTCCTGGAAGGGCCCAAAGCTCCATGAAGGGAATCCAGGATAGGGAAGCAGGGGTGGGTGGTTGGGGATAGAATAAGGGGGTTTTTAGAGGGGAAACCATGAAAGGGGTAATTTTCAAGAAATAAAAAAAATATCTAATAAAAAATTCAAAAAAAGAGAATTAACTTGATTAAAATGGCAAAGGAAAAAGAAAGAAAAAAAAGAAAAAAAAAAGAAAGAAAGAAAGAAAAGAAAGAAAAAGAAAGAAAAAAAGAAAGAAAGAAAGAAAGGAAGGAAAAAGAAAGAAAGAAAAGGGGAAACAGCAGGGGTGGGGGGGGCCTCCAAGGTCCCAAAAAAGCACGAGCATTAATAAGATCCTTTTATTAGGACTATGGGGGTGGGGAAGTCATCCATGTTCCCCGGAACAATCCCATGCTCTTTTGGGGCACAATTGGACTCAATGGTTAAAAAAAGATAGATAAAAAATATACATAAACTACATGCATCATAATACTAATTTTGCATACTACTATAAAATATAAATATATATTTATAATTAACACACACACACTCAGGACGCAGACAGATGGATTGGGGGGGATATGGTGGGATTCTGGGGAGAGTCATAAGGGGTATGTGGGTCAAGAACATGTTACAAAAATAAAATTTTTTAAGGGAAAAATCCTGCTTTTGAAATACTTGTTAAGTAAAGTATGTTTCTTGGAAGTTTTAGAGAAAGAACCCCAGAAATGTCATCGTGAAGGTTATAGTTTTATTTATGTTTCCCTTTTTCCATTTTTCTTTTCCTTTTTGTTTTTTGTTTTTAAACCCAAATGGGAACCCTTCCAAATGCAACATTAGACAAACTTTGTATGCAGTCCAATGTTCAACGATGGGTCCGGGTTGTCAAGATAATAAACCACCCAAAATGATGTTCCCTGTCCCTTTTAATTAATATTTTCTTCTTTTGGATATGTTTTTTAAAAAGACATTCAGGTAATAAAATGGCCTAGAACATTGTGAATAATATTGCCATGGGATAATGGCTTACATCCTTAGAGACACCCATATATAAAGCCGTCAATCTAGCCCCAAATTTAAAAAGTTAAAAAGAAAAGCAAAATGAAGTTAGCTCATCTGGATACTCAATTACTTGTTTATTTTTACTATCTTTCTGCAAACGGGGCATCTACTATCCAATATCATGGGAGGTAACTATACGGTGCGAAAATATGTACATTATTCAGTGGCTTTACCAATAAGAAAGGTAAACAAAATTTACCTAATACTGCAAAGCTTATTACTGCTACATGTTCGCAAACACTATAATTTTAAATGGGGTTTTCTATGAAAGAAAAATTGTTCATATCTACCACTTTCATTGAGAAATCCCTCGGGTTTTTCTTGAAATTTGAAAGAGTAACAACATTAAGTCGAGTGTGATAAAAATCACCTTTTATATTTATCTTCTCGTTGGAAATTTATTGGCACTTGCGATCTATTTATAACCTCATATCTTCTTGCTAACATAAATTACTATGCAAATAGTTGAAAATTTACCAGTTGTTTGTAAATATTACATGTAAGTCTGTAGACTTTAACAACTAGGAATGGTATCATTTGTGGCTTAAAATGTAGAGTACAGAGTAAAGTAAGCTTGGATCAATCTAAACAACAGACGGCCCTGTTCACAGATTCTAGTGAATTTGTTTGAAAAGGGTTTTATTTATACCATTAAATCTGTGCTTTGGAAAGTTAAGCTAAAAATTATTTTCACTTTCCCCAAAACTTGGGAACTAGGGAGTCCAAGTGACTTTCCCTTTAAATAAAACTGAGAAGAGCCCAGTAATGTTCAGTAAGAAATTGGAAATTCTCATGGAGTGAATTCACCAATATCCATTTAGTTAGGAAGTTACCAGATGGCATAAAGTAAGACCAACTTCAAAGCGATGTAATGCAAATGTAAAATATGCTATTTACACTTGATTAGATACATCGTCGGAAACCTTCAGAAGACTATCACAAAGGTTTAATAAATGTTTCTCTAAAATACTCCTATGAAGTAACTTTATATGTGTACACATATATTCATGCATGTACAAATACATGCAATGCATGTTCTATGACTATGTTTTTCTCTCACAATAATTTAATATGCATAGCAACCTATATTTAAAATGGGAAAAAATATTCTATTTTTTTTTCTAAAAGGAAAACAGAATGTGACAATTCCATGTGCAAAGATAACTATTTCCAATCCTTTGCTCCCCCCCTTTTTCGTACTGGACCCTTTTCAGAAACACTTTGCAAGGATATCTAAGGTACATTTTCGCTAGTTTAAAATATTTCGGATGTTTTGACAATTTGTGCTCGTATCTTTTCAGCGTTTATTTCATATGGATGCAATCAAGTCAAGGTAAAAAAATAAGTATTAAAAACAGCTTTGCAAAGACATATAAATCATGAATTTAGCACAAATTTAGATCTCAATATTGTGCAAAGGTACAAAACAATCTATTGCAATGACTAATTTCAACTCCCAAATGTCAAAGAGTGCCAAGAAAACGAGCTATTAAAGTCAGCCTCCCTCCCAAATGCATGTGGCATTTTACTGACAAACGTAACCACTAAATAATGAGCAATATTAGGAAGATTGAAACCCATAATGCAACGGAGACAGCCAAGGGCATAATGATCCCTCTATCAGCTAGTAAGACTGGGTATTTATTCCTCAGCTAACTTTTGTGTCTTCCTTTTCTCCCCAAAAGGATATGGAAAAAACTCCCCTTCTCTTTCACATTTTTCTTCCTAGTCTACAGCATTCAGAACTTCCTGTCTGCAGTGAAAAGTTATCAAATATTCTACATTACTTGGACCACCTGTTATTGTTCTCAGTGTTTAGAGAAAAAAAAATGCTTTATCTATTTTTTTTCTTTCAATCTGGTAAATGAAAGCTAATTTGCAAAAGTGTTTTTGATGGAAAAAATTCTAGGCATAAAAATTATACAACCACATCTAAAATAACTAAAATTTAATGAAAATCATAGTTATAACACAAATTTAAAAAGAAGTTGTATCCGAATAATAATCGTAAACACAAGAAGTGCACATTGCAGGAGAAAGTGATTGCACAAAAGTTCTTAAACACTCTACAATGTCTATAAAACCCACACAGAAAAATTGTGGTAGGCATTTAGGGACAGTTTTATACACTGGAATAATGCATTCCTCCACCTGAAGGATAGTTAGCAGTCTGGGCTAAAAGTGCTGCTGCCACATATCACTAGCCACTGAATAACAACCCGAACAATGTTGTGTTTTCATGAGGGTGAGTTTAGATTTGGGC
>JAJTUV010006836.1:0-10270 GCA_021653895.1 Mastomys natalensis
GTAAAATTAAAATTTTCCCCCCCCTTTAAATGGGGGGGGGACAAGGGAAAATTTTCAAAAAAAAACCAAAAAAAAGGAGACAACGTGAGATGCGGGGCTGAAATGGAAGGAAAAGCTCAGAGGTGCGTTTTTGATTGGGACCTGGGCTTCTTCTCTTACCCTTAGCCTTTTCTCAGAAACTAAGGAGGAGGCACCCCTGCCACATGGGGGGAACCGGCCAACAGACAGGTGGCAGGGGCCCCCAAACGAAGAAATGATAGGGAAATTTTAGGATTGTCCCAAAGGGACCCCCGTGACAGCTGTCCTGGGGGGTTTTGAGAAAAAATTGGTCCAGGGCTGGGAGGGGCAGAGGGGGCCCCCCGGGAAAATGATGCTCTTGGGGGGTCCCATCATACAAAAATTCCCCTGGGTTTACTAAGGTAGGTTGAAAAACACCCAAAACAGTGCAATGACAAAAAGGGCAACGGATTCTTAGGAGGAAAAGTTACAAACTGAAAAAAAAGGCCCACGCACCACACAAGGGAGAAAAGCTCCCAGTGAAACTCATAGCGTGATATTTAAATCCCTAGTAATATAAACTCTATTACATCATTTAAAAAGCGGACCTGTGAGATTTTTTCAGTGAGCCAATGATGCTGTCAACCGGGCCACAAAACCCTGAGCATGAGCCCAGATCTATAAAGTTGACGTGTGTACTTACTTGTGCATGCAGGTGCACACACACACACACACACACACACACCACAGTTTATTTTGTTTTTATTTTAAAGAACAAAAAAAAAAACAGAAAAGATAGGTTCAGTTATTTTGGGAAAGTGAGCTGAATCTCATTTCCAAAATGGTTGGGTAATTCTATCATGTCGGGGATCATGAGCTAAACAGAGCAATTAAGGCCCATTGTTTTAAAAAATACAAGAAACCACAAAAAGAAAACAGTGAAAATATCAAAAAAAAAATTTTTTCCTTTGGGGAAATGAATTAACTTCAATTTCTGTGATTAAAAAAAAAAAAAAAAAAAAAATTTTTTTTTGGGGTGGAAAAAAATTTTCCGGAAAAAACAAAAAAAACCAAATAAATTTCCTATTACCTAAAATGTTGGGGAATTTTTTTTTTGTTTTTTTTTTTTTTTTGTTTTTTTGTTAAAAGGAGCGTTCGTTAGAGGGCTGGAAACCCTTAGACCAGGTTGGGCCCTTTAACTAAAATCCGCCCGCCCCCAAAAAGGGGAAAATGCACCTCCCAATGTTTTTTAAAGGACAATTAACAAAACAAAACAAAAATCTTCACCTATGGACAAAATTACCTTTTTAATTTTTCAAAAATTTGAAAACCCAAGAACAGGCATATCAACCAGAGGTTGGAGATTTCTCTTTAACATAAAATTATGGGGGTAAAAAAATTACCAATAAAGGTATCAGTCTCCCCCCCCGCCCCCCTTTGGTTGGAAAAAGGGGGGTGTGGATTCTTTGTATTGTTGAGGGTTAAAAGGGAAAGAGGGTTTTTTGGGAACGGGCTAGGTAAGTCTGTCCGGGGGAAACAAATGCTTTTACCCAATCCTTTTTCCCAAAGCGGTACGGGAATTCCAATGAAGGGGGCCAAAAAAAATTAAACCCACCCCGGGGATGCAAATTGGGATAAACCCCTTTTCTTGGGGCCCCCCAGACTAATTTGGTCCACCCCCCCAAATTGGCGGTTTTTTTCTTTCTTCCAATTTTTCCGGTTTCCTAGGTTAAGGATTTAAAAGGGGCTTCTTTTCAACTTGGTGTTACATTCATCTTTTTCAAAATCCTTTTTTCCTATTTTTATTTTCCCAACCTAAACCCCCTAGTCCCTTTTTTTTTTTCAGTTTATATTACAGGGGCCTTCTTTAAGTTTAATTTTTTATTAAAATTACCCCGAAATTTTCTTATTGTGAAACCTAATAACCTAACGGGATTTTCTATTACCTAGTTTTTTAAAGATTAAGATTAAAAAAAAATCCTTTAGAAAAAGGGTTTTCCCGGTTTCCCCAGTGTTATTAAGTAAGTTGGTCTTGAGACCAAACCGGCTTTTGCAAGAAAACAATCAATTCCCAGGCACGGGGTTGGGGATAAGCTGGGGGGGTTTAAATTTTAAGGCCCCCAAAAAAAATTAGACCAAAACAAACTGGGTTGTCAGCAACCAAGTCGGGGAATGGAAGCCCGGACTTTGGGGTTAGCTTTAAAAACCCAAATCTTAACAAAAGGGAAAATGGTTTCCTGATTCCCCTGGCCCGGAAAAGTATGGCCCTCCTGGTTATACCCACGGTTTCCCCCAAGGGTTTTAAATTTTTTTTTGGGGGGGTTTTGGTTAAAAAGGGCCCCTTTTTCATTTTAAAAAATTATTTCCCGGAAAAACCAAAAACCGTTTTTTTTTTTTTGACCCCGCGCTGCCCGTTTAGGGTTGTCAAAGGAGCGCCATTCACAAACCAGCGCGGGGCCTTTCCCTTTTGGGAAACCTGGGTGTTTCCCCTTCCCCCTTGGGACCCTCTTTTCTTTTTTTTTTTCCACTTCCCTTTTCTCCAGTTCCGTTTCAGTTTCCCCCTAAAAACCTCCTCCTGTTTATTTTCCCTCAGTAGTTCCCCTTAAAAAATTTTTTTTTTCTAAATTTCATAAATTTAAATGGCAGTTTTTGTCCCCTTTTCTTTTTAAAATTTTTCCAGAAAGGTAAAAAATTTTTAAAAAGTGCGAAAATTCAAAAAAAAAAGTTTTAAAAATTTTTTTTTAATCCCATAAAATTTTTGAAAAAAACCTCTTTTTCCAAAATTCGGGTTTTGAAAAATTTTTTTAATTCCCTATTAAAAAGGAACCAAAAATTTGGAAAAAAGTTTTTAATTTAAATTTAAAATTTCCCCTTTAAAAAGTATTATTACAATCTTCCCCATGTTCTTTCCCACTAAAAGGTTTATTAAATTTAAAATTTTTTAGGGGTTTCCCCCTTAAATTTACCCAAAATGGCTGGCGGCTCCGGGTTTTGAAAACCGAGGAAGGTGCAACAAATCTCCATTTTCCCCCGGGCATCGGGGGAAGGGGTTGGGGGTTTTGTAAGGAAGGGAAGGGCATAAATTGGTGGGTTTAAGGGTTTAAAGCCCCGGCTCCCTTTTGCCAGGCAAAAAATGGGGTACCAAAATTCAAAATCTCCCAAGAAATCTTAAACTAAAGACTTTGTGCAAAACCTGTAACCCCAAAAGCTCAGAGGGGGAATGGGAAAAAGCCAAAAACCCCCCGGAACCCGTTGGGGCTGGCTACCCCTAAAAAAACACTAAAAAATCAACACCAAAACAAAAAAAAAAAAAACCCTAAAATCCCCAAACAAAAAGGAAACCCAAAAAGGACATAGGCAAGGCTTTTCCTTTTTCTGAAGGGCCCCCTGGGGCACCACAACGAAGAACCCGTGACAAAGGCCCCGTCCGGGTTGTCTTTCCACCACAGAAAACCCCCGGAAAATATTCCCCCAAGTGCTCCAAACGGTTAAATTCTTGTTGCAACAAAATGGTATCAATAAAAGGCCTCAAATTTTAAAACCCGTTTAATAAAAAATTAAGAGTGATTGGTTGATTTTCCGGGAAAAATACACAAAACCCCCCCTTCCTGTAATTTTTTTGTTTGGGGGTTTTTAAAAATTGTTCGGGGTTTTTGTTTTTTTTGTTTTCCCCTTTTTGGTTATTGAAACAAAAATTTGTATGAAAGACCCCCCAAGGGCTGGGTTTTTCCCAAAAACCCCTCACAGGATTCCCCCTTTCCTCTGCTCCCCCAATTTCCCAGATAAAAGGGAAAAAATTTAACCCGAACCATGAAACCTATTGAGATTTAAGCGAAAAAATGCCCATAAAACCCCCAGGAAACATGAAAATTAAAAAACTAAAAAAAGGGGTTCCCCTTTACGGGAGTGCTGTCCCCTCAGTATTTCACTTTAAAGTTTAATCAATTTCTGCCGGGTAAGGCCCTCGGGAAAAACTTACTGGATTTTTCAAAAACTTTTTTTTGGCCCAAAATCGAAACCAAGTAAAAAGGGAATTTTTCCAAAAACAAACCCCTATTTTTAATATGAATAACTATAAAGATGGTAAAAAAATTGTTAAAAATTTTTAAAAAAAAATTTTTTAAAAAATTTTAAATTTTTAAAACTAAAAAGAAAAGTCCACCAGATATAACAAAAATCTGGGAATTTAATTCAGAAGTTGGGAAAAGAATTAAAGGGTTGAAAGTTTGCCCTTTGACAAAAATCAAAGGGGTACCCTAAAACTTCCCCTCTTCCTACCTCCAAAAAATTGCCCCAATTGCTTCTGAAACGGTCGGTGTGTTGTGGTGGTGTTTTGTTGGGGGGGTTTTATTTGGGAAAGTTTGTTTTCCCCCCTTAGGCTTCAAAAAGAATGTTTTGCCCTACACGGGGTTTGGGGGAAAAACACCCTTTTCTGTGGGTAAACGTTTGTCCCCGGGCATCAAGTCGGGCCTTTCTGTGGTTTTTAAAAATAAATTTTTTTAAAACCCTTTCCTTTTATTTTTGGGGTCTTTTTGATCTCCTCATTGTGGGAGAAATAATGTCGGGGAACCTTGTTTGGCTGTTTAACCCTTTCCCCTTTTTAAGTATTACGATTTTTGTTTTCCTTTTTTTTTTTTAATTTTTTTATTTTTTTTTTTGCGGGGTTTATGAAAAAGTTCAGAATTATCACGTATTAAAAATGAAGTATGTTTTTCTTTATTTTAATTTTAGAAAATTTAGTTTAGCGGGGGGGGTTTTTCACTAGGGCCCGGGGGCCCAGAACCACGTGTGGGGAGGCTTAAAATGCTGGTCCCCCTCCCAACCTTTGGGGGGTTAGCTATCTCACCCTCATGAAAAATTACCCTTTTAAAGTATTTTTTATTTTTTTATTACAATTTAAAAATTTTCGGGGTTTTTCCCTTAAAATGCATTTCTGGGGCCCCCATGCATTACCTTGTATCTTTTGGAAGGGGCCAAAAAAGGGGTTCGGTTTCCCGGAATGGAGTTACAGTTTGGTTTTTTGGCCCCCGCCAAATGAGTTTTGGGAATTGAACTGGGTCCCCCTCAAGAGTAGCAGGGTACCCCCTTAAACCCCTTTAAAATTTTATTCTTCAACCCCCAAGTTTAACCCATTTGTCTTTGGGATACCCCCAGTATAATTTTTTGTCCCCTTCAATTTTTTTGCTTATTTTTAAAAGTAAATTTTCCCCTTTAAAAGTTAGCATTTATCTAAATACATTTTTTCCTAGCATTTCTCCCCCCCTTTTTTGATGATTTTTGATGGGAGTTGCTCTGTAGTCCTCACCTAGCAATAAAAATGTAAAAGTTTCCCCTGCCCCCCACCTGTTTTTCCCTAATTTCAAAAAGTTTAACAAGAAAGGGCACCGCCCAAAAAAGTCCCCTGATTTTTTTCTCAAACTTTGATTTTAAAAAATTATAAAGGAGTTGGGTAAAAAGCCCAATGTCTAAAAAAGTTTTCTAGGGGTGCGCAGGCCCTGGGTTCAACCCTTTAAACCCACTCAAAACTAGCAAAAAAAATTGTAAAAAAAAAAACCCTTTTTCCCTTTATAAAATTTTTTATACAAGTGGGAGTCTTAAAAATTAAAAAATTTCTTAATAGAAATTTTGTACCCCACATTTTAAAACCCCTTTAAAAAAATTTTAAATGATTTTGGTGAAATTTCCACTCGGGGTAAATTCCCCAGATAGAATTTTTTTAGTTAAGGCTTTTTATGTATTTCATCTTACAAAAAATGCTAAAAAACCAATTTAAAATTTTTTGGCAATGGGTTTGACTAAAAAATTTGGGAAAACCTTTTCCCCAAACACATCCCCAAATATTAAAAAAATTATACAATAATTTAATTTTTAAAAAGGTTAAAGTTTAAGACTGAAAGGAAAACACAAGGGGGAATTTTTTTGGGAATTCAAAAAAAAGAGAAAAAAAGCTACAAACCAAGAGGGAAGTCAACACAGCTCACGGGCCAAAAGGGGGGGGCATTTCTGGTTGTGGGAGTCGGGGATCTGGGGTCAAAAAATAGGCCCCAGGAAGAAAAAGGCCCCTGGGCCCCTGCAAAAGTGAAGGGTAAAAGGGCAAGACCTTCCCCCCAACGGGAACTTTCAAGTGTGCCCATCTGTCACACTGTCACAAAGAGATGAGTAAGAAAAAACAAAAAGAAAATAACTCAGACGGGAAAACCCTTAAATTTTAATGTTTTTGCCCCAAAACCCAACAGGGTGAAACCAAAAAATATCTCCTGACCCCTATGGCCTAAGGGTTTCCCCTTTAAAATAGGGTATGAGTTCTAATAGACAATACTTTGGGTAGCTGTGTACTTAACCTGGGGGCCCAAAAAAAAATTCTTCCCAAAGATTTAAATCTAAAACTGGGAGGCTAAAAGGGTTTCCCCTGGGGATAAGATTTGATTGGAAAAATTCCCCCAATTTAAAATTCAAACATGAAGGGGAAAACCCAAAATTGGGAAAACCCCGGAGAAGTACCACAGGGACAGCACAAAGCTATAAGGACGGGAAAATGGTTTACGGGAGGATGACTGGCCCCCGAACAACAAGCAATGCAATTTTTCATGCGGCTGTCGATGGAGAAAAGGAAAAATTTGGAAAAGGGGGAACAGTTTGAAGGGTTTTTCCAGAATAAAGAAAGGAAAACCTTAGATTCAGGATTTATTGGGATTTTGGGGTACAAGACATGTTTAAAAAAAACAGAACTTGTTTTTTTTCCCCAAACAAAAACCAAAACCCCAAAAAAAAAAAAAGGAAACAAAGAAAATACATTTTTTTACACGATGAAAGTTTCCCCTTCAATGCCTGACTTAAAAGGATACGGCTTTGGGTTTTTAAAAAAATTTGGGTTTTGGGCCCTTTAAACACAAGCCCCGTAGCCTCTGGAAAAACGTTTTTAAATAAAGAGGAAATAAAAGAGGGAAAAATTTTTTATTGCGAAAATAACCAATTTTGTTTCCCGAAGAACCCTGGGAAAAAAAGTTCCCTGAAAATTCCTCACATATCTCTAAACCCTCCCTTAAAAAACGGCCCGTGTGCAGGAGGGAGGCTTCTCCCCCGTGTCACTGTTATTAAACCGATTTTACAAGCAAAAGCCCGTGGCACACACTTGTCCCACCCAAACCCTCCATGAAAACCCGGCCCTGAATTTACCCGGTTTCCAGGGATCCAAAAAAAACCTTTAAACCCCCTTTGGGAATTTTTCAAACAAGAAAAAACCCTTAAATTTTTTCTCTCTCCCGTGATTCACAGATACTTTAGGGTCCTACAGTGGTTTAACAAAACCCCGTAAAAGGGTTGGAAAAAGTATGGTGCACGGTCCCTTTGGGGCATCTCCCATATTTTGGGGAATAAAAAAATAAGGGAAACTATTTTCCCGTAACAGGTTTGGGGGCCTAAAAAAATAACAAAGACTAATAAGACAATCGGGGGCCTATAGAGGTCTGACCTAACTCCTTTTTAATTTATGGGGGTTTTTTCCTTGGGGGGTTCTTGTGGGACTCCCCCAATAGTGGGGCAGGGAACTTTTCCCCTAAAACCCCATTTCATAATAGCAAAAATGTTTCCCCCGGGGAGAAAACCCAAAAATTTTCTAACAGGGCACCAACACATTAGCCCTTAAAATTTTTTCCCCTTTGCACTTAAAAAGGTCCAAGGGAAACCCCCCAAAAAAAGTGTGAGGGGAAAAAAAATGGGAAAAACCCACTGACCCCGGGGAAAGTTGTTCCCCGGGGAAAAATGCCTTTGCCCAAAACATGAGTAAAAAGGGAAAAAAATTTTTTTTCTAATCTGCCCTCTTTTTTCCCAAAAAAATTTCTATTTTCCCCAAACATTAAAAGGGGGATTGGGTCCCATCTGAAAATGTTAAGGGAATTTAAAATTCTTGTTTTCTATTTATCTCCCCCACATTAAGAAAAATGAACCCCTATGGTTTTTTTCCCATTTTTCCCCATCCCTATAAACCTAAGATGCAAACCCTTATTTTAGCTTTTGCCAAGGAAAAAAGGGAAATTTTAATAAAGGGAACCCTTTAGATATTAGACATTGCAATTTTCATTAAAAAGAGGCCTTCCCTTAAATGTGCTCTTTTCCTTGTTAGTTTGTCTTGTCTGACTACCAAGGAATAGTTTTTTGTTTTATCTTATTATTTTTTTATTTTTGTATACTTAAAAACTGAATTAATATAGAGGGTCCACAGAGATTGAACGGACAATTGGGGAGCCTGTCTGGGTCGACCTAACCCCTCTGCGTATATGTTATGGTTGTGTAGCTTGGTGTTTTTGTGAGACTCCTAACAGTGGAAGTAGGACTGTCTCTGACTCTTTTGCCTGTTTTTGGAGACCCTTTTCCTCCTATTGAGTTGCCTCATCCAGCTTTGATACTAAGGTTTGTGCCTAGTCTTACTGAAACCCTTGTTAAGCTTTTTGGGGTGATCTTCCTGGGATGGCTGCTCTTTTCTGAAGCGAGATGAGGAAAAGAGGATGATCTGGGGAGAGGGGAGGTGGGAGGTGGCACTAGGAGGAGTGGAGGGGGGAAACTTTTGGTCAGGATGTAGTAAAACGAAAGAAAATAAAAAATGAATGAATGAATGAATACAAACAGCCAGTAGGGAAAAAGATTAAAACAACTGGACTTTTCACTTATACCTTATGGAGGGGAAAAAATCAGTTTTCTCCAGTAAGAGGACACAAAGTATATCAACCACCTAGGTACAGGCATCATATGCCATAGTAGTTGTCCAACAAATAATGGACTCCACAGTTTTGTGTGTGTTGTGTGTGTGTGTGTGTGTAAACTTATATTTGGTTACAATTTGGTCTTTGGAAGCATTATTTTTTTTTTTGTGGTTTTATTGTTATATTAGGTTTTTTTTTTCTTTTGAGAACTTAGAAAACTTAAAGTTTTTCTTTAAACTTTAAAGAAAGTGGGTAGGAAGGGGAGAGAATATGGAAGGACTTGAGGGGGGAAAGAATATGATCAAAGTATATTAAATTTAAATTGCTTTAAATAACACACCAACACACACGCACACGCACACGCCACACGCGCACACTACACCACACAAAACACACACACACGATTAAAATTTTTTCTAAAAAAGTTTATATGAAGCCATAAGCTTAATCCCAATTCCTTTCTGCTGAAATAATAAGAGTAGATTATTAACTGGGCCAAGAGTTAGCAAGGAACATGCAAAATAACATTATAAAAATATGATTATAAAAAGGAGAAGAGATGGAAGAATGACTTGCCTTAGGACCTCTCATTTGTTGCAACAGTGTGCCGTGGACCTCCACAATACAAAAGGCATCCTGCCTGGCTCCGGGCTAAGCAATAAATCTTAATTTACTTCTCATAGCCCAGTGGAGGAAAAACCTAGGGGTAAAAATTACAGTATGTGATAAATTATGTGCATGAAAAAATATTTATGGTACCACTGGTTAGTGAATTGTGCTTAGGGAATAGAAAGGGTTTACTGTTTTGTTTTTGTTGTTGTTTTGTTTTGTTTTGTTTTGAGATAGGGCCTCATCACTATGCAGCCCTAGTTGACCTGAAACTTAACTATGTAGACACAAAGGCCTCAACCACACTCCTGCCTCTCCCCCATCCCCGTCCCCAATGCTAAGATTAAAATTGCACACCATCATGCCTGTCTGAAAGCTTCTCTTTGGAGTTGGTCCAAGTAAGATGGAGTCTTCTAGGCAGGGAAGGAGGAAGTGAATACTTGGGGGGAAGAGACTATAGTTTGGTGAGTTTGAAGTGAAAGACAAAGATGGAGAAGAGCCAGAATTTACATCAACGGCATGCACAGACCAGTGTGACACTCTGTAGCCCAATATAGGAAAGTTTAACTTTAACATGAAAAATCTCTGATTTTGAAAGGATTTACCAGGTCTCTTGGGGTGTTGGGGAGGTGTGATTGGGGTCCCCTTTGACTCCTCTTTAGCGGATTATTCAGCTTCTGCATGTATTTGAAGTTGGACGTTTTGTGTAAGATTTCATTTTACTCACTATGTGTCTGCTGAGCACATACTAGTGCTGGCCTGATACATTCCCATCACCTGCAAAAGCTACCTCCTAGCGAAAACACTCCTTTTAAAAGTTGGAAGCCCAGACATACAGCCATAGCAGCGGAGAAAGTAGCATATCAATGATAAAGCATGCTTATCTACTCGAAACAGATAACTCAGAGGAGTGGCAGAAATGAAATATAAAACTAAACACATACTGTCCATGCCCACAAGCACCA
>JAJTUV010006837.1:0-10172 GCA_021653895.1 Mastomys natalensis
CCGCTTAGAATGTCTCTTATCCCCCACCCTGACTCCGCTCTCCAGAGAGGGACAGATGAGGAGAGGAGAAATAGAGACACACAGGTACTAGACAGGGAGGTATTGGGGAAAGAGTTGCTTCTTTTGGGTGGCTTTTGCTTTTGGAGGAAAGTGGGGGAAAAACTCTGGTTCCTGGTGTCCCTGAGTCAGGGGACAGTTACTGAATGACACTGTCTGTGGGAAACATGTGTCTTACACTTCTGAAGATGTTGAAGGATTTCCCCCCCATGCACTACAGTAACCATCAACACATACACAGTGAGTCTCTTTTCCTCCCCTCTCTCCCTCTCTCCCCCTTTTTTTTTTGTGTGTGTGTGTGTGTGTGTATGTTGTGTGTAGGGGTTTGGGAGTAGGGGATGGGAATGTCCCTTACTGTATCCTGGGTGCTCTGGTATGAGAATCTGCTTTTTTATTATGGCTGTATGCCTGTCTTCTGATGCCAGAGAACCCGAGTATGGCATTTGTGGGGACAGGAAAGTGTGAATGAGTGCTGGCTTGCATATGAAAGGGGAACAGTGCCAACAGCTCTTGTGTGGGGGGTGGGGTGAGAGAAGGATTTAACATCCCAGTGAGCCCATATCCATCTTCTGACAGCCCCAAACCCAAATTTTTCCCCTACTCTGTGTGTGTGTGTGTGTGTGGGGCGCCCCGCGCGCGCCTGTGTGATAGAGTGTGCATAGATTTGGTGGGGGTGAGTTTCTGTAAGATGTTGTGTGTACAAACATCTCGTGACTGTGCTTCTAAGTGCATGTGTTGGTGTCAGAGATCTCCAAGTGCAGTAGAGCTCTGAGAAATCCTTGAGTGTCCTGCTTTCTGCATGGGCCTTAAGCCTGTGCTTCTGCCTTTGAGGATCAGGGTTGTGGCAGTGCTGGGAGATGTGGGGGCAATTAGAAAAAAATCATCTGGGAATCACTGGTCCAGAGAGGTCTTGAGATGTGGATGGTGTGTTAGGAAAAGGGGGGCAGGCTGGGACGGGGCTGTGGAAATGAGCCGCAGAAACCCAGCTTTTGGTTTTAGCTTCAGTCCGGGCCTCTGCCCGGACTTCCTCCTATGTCCCACTGGCCTGGGCGCTGCTGGGCTCTTAGGGGCCTCTCTGGGGCCCCAGTTCCGGGGGGGCCGGGAGGAGGGGGGGTGTTGAGAGAAGCAGCAGTCAGGACCAGGGCAGCTCCCAACCCCTGGCCCCGCCCGGCGAGGTGTGGGGGAAAGCTGGACCTCTCCGGGGGGAAAGACGGATCCCTTTAGGGGTTTTCAAAACCGGGGCCCCCCCAGCGCCGGGAAAATGCTCCTGACCCAAGAGGGGGACAGGGGCCCCCGGGACAGGAAGTTCTGTAGGGTGAGGCCTTTGGGGAAAAAAAAGGATGGCCCCAAAACCGAAAAGCAAAGCGGGGGGGGAAAACCTAGATTAAAAAGGGGAAAGGAAATTTGGCCCTAAGACCCGGGGGTGTGCGTAAAGGGGGCGGGGGGGCCCGGTTTGGGCCCTGGGGGGGAACCGCAGGAAAGCATTTGGGCCCTGGATCTCCCCGGACCCGGCGCCCCGGAGATAAAGGGCCCCCTCGAAACCTAGCAGCTCGCGGGTGAGCCCCAAACCGGCCCTTTGGGCCAAAGGCGGGGGGGCCCCGGGCGCCGGCCCCCTTTTCCCGTTTTTGCAAAAGGGGTTTTGCAGAGGCCGGGCCGCCCCCCGGGCCCCCCATTCCCGCTAGCCCGGGGCACACCCTTTGTCCCCCGGGCCCCCTTCGGGGCAGGGGCCCCGCGTGAGCGCGGGCATTTTAGGGGGACCCCTCCCGTCAGGGGGGGCTGCCCCAAAGGCGCTTCCCCCCCGGCTTACTTCGGGGGGGTTTTCCCCCCCTCCCGGTATTTTGGCCAATGGACCCAATGCGCCCAGAGTTTCCCCCGAGCCGCGTGGGGACCCCGCGCGCCCCTTCGCAAACGACCCCCCCGCGGGCTACCCCCCCGTGAGAACCCCCGAGGGGGGGGGGGGCCCCCCAAAGGCTTTTTCCCCCAGGGGGGCGGGGGGCAGGTTTCTCGGTTTAAAACCCTTGTCGGCCCCCCAAAATTTTAAACCCCCGGTTTTCCCACCCCCCCCTGGGGTTTTTTAATCCTTTGATTTTGGGCCCCCCGCCCCGCCTCCCCTCCCCCCCCTTTCCCAACCCTAATTTAGGTCTTCCAGGGGCCTAAAACCCGGGGAAGGACCCCTTCCATTTCTGTAACGGGACCCAAAAAAACCTTCCAATTGCGGGGGGAGTTTTGTTCCCCCTTTTCTTTTTTCCCCCCCCCTTTTCTTTTTCCCTTTGGTTTTTTTTTTCCCCGGGCTTTTTTTCCTTTTTTCTTTTTTCCCGCTTGCCCTAGTCCTTCCCGGGACCCCCCCGGGGCCCGGTTTTTGGTTTTGGCCCACCCCCCCCATGGGGGTTTGAGGCAAAAGAGTAGAAACCCCTGGGATTTCCCGGGAGCCCCCCCCCCTCCCCCACACGGCAGGCAGCTGGGGGCCCCAGGCAAACACAACCACCCCCTTGAGGGGCGGGGCTCAGGCCTTGGAAAATGGGGAAAGAGGGCTAGGGAGACTCTGGGAGATTCAGCACTCCCCTAGACTTCCCAAAAACCACAAAAGCACTTCAACTTTGAGAAATGAACAGGGCCACTGACTCAGAGTAACGCAATCATCTTCTTTTTAAATTTTCCCCGTATATGAAAAAATTTTTAAAATTTCCATTTTTCGGTGTTTCATTTCCTCCCTTTTTACCCCCCCCAGAGTCTCCCGAGACGAAAATGAAAAGGGATTTGATTTTCCACTAAAGGTACCCAACAAGCCCTTCCTCAGCAACCCCCCTTTTCCCACTATTTAAACCCCCCAGCCCCCCGCCCCCCCCCCAAAGGGCCTTTTTAAAAGGGCCAAAAAGAAAACCGGGCAAGGATGCTCTTTCCGACCACACTTTGACCAAAAAGGGAAAGCGGGAATTTTATCACCCCTGAAAGACAATTTTTTTTGGGGCGAAAAAGATTTGGGGGCAGTGCCCGGGAAGGGGCCACGGGAGGAGGGGGGGACTGTGCCCTCCCCACCCCCTCCCCTGGTAGGCTGTCTTTTTATTTCCTCAAGCAAAAAGGGGTTCCCCCCCCGGCCACCACTACTGTCTCCCCAAATTGATGAACGGCATCTTAAAGGGGCACAGGAAGGAAACTAACCACACAACCTCGGGCTTTGCCTAGCCTGGGAAACAAAAAAAAGAAGGGGAGAAATTTTCAAGCAGGCTAGCCTTTTCTAAACGGGCCCCCACAGGGCATAAAAATTTGTTTTAAGAATTTTTTCGGGTGGGGAGCTGGTGAGAAGCTCACATTTTGGGAAACATTGGCCACGGGTTTTTTTCCCAAAGGACCCCTTGGTTTAAGTCTCAGGATAAAACACAGGGCCCATTTTGAAAAACAGTTAAAAAACCCCCTTTCCCAAAAGGGTGTGTATCCCTTTCCCTTTTTTGCCCTAAAAGGGCGGGAGCATCAGGAAAAACACAAAACAACATGCACAAAACCCCAAGGTTTTTTTAAAAAAATCAAAAAAAATATTGGGGGTGTTTTTTTTCAAAAATCATGTGCAGACTTTTTTTTGCCTAAAAAAGGGGTGGTTATGATTTATGTGGTTATAATTTATAGAACATAAATCTGTACCTGAAAAACTGTGTTATATTAAATATTAAACACTGTTTTTAGATACAGAATGAAAGGGTCAACGATAAAAGGGGTTGAAAAAATTATTTAGTTTCAAAAGAAATTATTTCAACCGTATTAACACCCCAGTGTAAAGAGTCTGTGTGATAAGAAAGGGGCAGCTCAAGGTATTTCATTTGTCAGGTTCAATGTACAAACCCTTTTTCGGGAAATCTATTATTTGTCCTTTATTAACACATTTGTTTTAAAAATGTTTTGGTCATTTGGAGGGACTGGAAGCCTATTTTTCCCAACCTCTCTGCACGGGTTTTTTTTCCCTGGAAGGGTTAATAAAAAAAAAAGGGGGAAAAAAATGTAAAAAAACCCAGGGGTCATTTAAAAGAGAGCCCCGGGGGCCCGTGCATAAGCAAGTACCACAAAGCCCCCTAGATGCCTCAAGGGTCCCCTGACAATACTTGGGTTAGATCCTCACTGGGGTTTTAGATGGCAATACCATTAACTGACCCTAAAGCTCAGCCCCCCCCCGGGCTTTAATTTTTGGGGGGCCCTAAGGAATCTGGGAATGTTTGGATGAGTAAAGGGGTAGGCACGGGCGCATCGCCCTTTTGGGGGTCAAGTTAGAGACGGGGAAGGCAGAGGGGGGCTTTGGCCCTAAGCAATGGAACCCTAAAAATTTGCGCGAAAGAGCAAGTTCCCCACGGGGGAAATATCGGGGCTCAGTACATTCTCAGTGGTTTTTTTTTGGATTGTAGGAATCATCGGCTGAACTTTGGAAAACCCACGTCCCCGGGGTTCGACTCCACGGGTGCCAAAAAGGGGCAGACAGGGGGTGAAGCTCTGCTTTGGCTGGCTCTAGCCTTGGTTTTTGTAATAAAAGCATGTTTCTTGGTCGGGTGACGGGATATGGGGCTATAACGTTTTTATCGTGGGACGAACCGGGAGATTTTCCTGCTATCCACACAACCCTAATCTCTTACCTTCTGACTTGAAAGGGTTTCTTTCATGGGGTCCTCTCTTCTTTCTCCTTCCAAAAATGCGGAAGAAGGGAAAATTTTATGTGCAAGAAAGAAACACAGAAAGAAATGAGGGACTCTGCCCCCACAGCCTGTTGGGGAAAGGGATTCAAATGCCCCCTTTGTTCTTTTCCACCCCCCTTTTTTTTTTCCCTCTCCACTGCCAGTCTCTACTTCATCTTTTCAAGTCTTTTTTCAATTCTTGCGGGTCCCTCATCTCTCCACTTTTGGGAGACGGATAAAATATGGCACAGTCGAATTCCTAGCCCTGCTTCCCCTTGGGGGGCCCAGTGGGAAAGGGGGGTGTGGGGGGTCGGGCCCTGGGAAGGTTCGGAAGGAGATGGGTAGAGGAACACAGGTACAGGGATGGGGGTGGGGGTGGGTTCAAACTCAGGAAAAGGCTTCCCTATTCTTAAAGGGCATCTGGCGGTAAAAAACTTTTTTCTTTCCCACCCACACCTGTGAAAGCGAGTTTTTTTTTGAGCCAGGCGCCAAAGTTAAAATGGCAATTTTTTTCCCCGAGGCCAACCTGGGAAAGTTCTTATAAAACCCAGAAGACTGTTTTGTAATTTGAAAAGGGCCCAGAGCAAAAAAAAAAAAAAAAATTTTTTAAGTTTTGGGGGAGGGGGGCCCCTTGCCGGCCCCCCCCAAAAAAACCCCAAACCTCCTTTTTAGGAAGGTCACACAAAATCGCCTTTAATTCTCATAGGTTGGGGTTCATGGAAAAAGGGTTCTCTTTTTTGGGAGGGGATTTGAAAGAATACAAAAATATTCCCCTTTGGGCAGGGGGAGGGTGGATGGTGTAGGAGGAAGGCGGGCAGGAACAACGTCTCACGGGGAATCGATTGTAGCCCCCTAGGGGAAACCCACTACACACGACCGCCTCTGAAAAGGAAAAGGCTTGCAAAACCTTTACAAGAGCGCTGCCCCTGGGGTCCCCCCTCACCCGAGCTTCCTCTCAGATCGTACCCTCGTTTTTTTCCCTCTCTGGCACCACCGCTTTTAAACATCAAGGGGTACCGTCAATAATGCTCAAAACCAAGGCGACAGAGAGGAAGCCCAAAATAAAAGAGCGTCACGGGCCCTAAAAGGCCTGTTGGGTTGATAGAAACCTCAGTGACTTAACAATGGGAAACCCCTTAGGTTCAAGATTAGTAGGTGTCCCCCACTCCATTAAGAGATATGGCATATCGGTTAGGGAGGCAGAATGAAGCCAGTTCATCCTCTTACCCCCCATCCACAGCACTTGACCTCCCCGGACTGCCCAGGGGGGGAAAACCCGAATTTGGGGCATGCCTGGGCCTACACTACATTTGGGGGGTTTTTTAACTTATTATTTTTTTGAGACAGGCATCACTGACCCAAGCTCACTATTTTAGATGAGGTTATAAGCAAACACCATGGTCTTGTTTTTCCCCCCAAAGCGCGATGGCAGGAACATTAAGGTCTGAGTCACCTTCAGATTTTTACAGCAACTTTTGCTACTTTAAAACCCAGTCCCTGGGTCTGTCTTTCCCCTTTCCCCCCTCCCTTCCCCTCTCCTCCCTCCCCCCCCTCCTTCCCTTCCTTTTTCATTTCTTTTTTGAATTTTTTGTCTCGTCCCCTGTGTTCCCTTTTCTGTGTGTTTGTGTTGTGTGTGGGCAGAGGTCAATGTTCAGTGTTTTCCCCTATTTTCCCCCTCCATCTTGTTTTCTGAGGCCGGCACTGATTCAGCGAGTCCATTGGGTGGATACAAGCTGGGGTCTGGGTGTCTTTTCCATCGCACATGCTGCTCGAGGCTCGTGAACTATCTGTTTTCAGGGGGTCTTGGGAAATCTTAACCCGGCCCTAATGCCGGTAAAATACTTTTTCTAAGAAACATTTCCCCAAACCCCCCTTTTTTTGTTTTAGTGAAACAGTCAAATTGACAAAGCTTTGGCCCAAATGCTTTCCCAAAAATAAGAATTTCCTTTTCATAGTTACAAACCATTTTTATACCCAAAAATTAAAAAAATATAGAATTTTTTATACTATACCACCATTTTTACATAAAACCAGGCAAATTTTCAGGGCTTTACAGTAATAGTCTAGGCTATCTTGAACTCCCCCTTTAAATCATGTTGGCCTTAAAATTTTCAGTGACCCCTCTTCTCGCCCCCAAGTAGGGGTTAAAGTGTGTGTCAACACTTACTTTTTCTTCCCAAATTTTCTTTTAAAAAATTTTCCCGAGCCAGGCATGGTGCACATACCCAAATTCCTAGCATTCAAGAGGCCAAATAGGGGGATCACCTGGGGTATTTAAAAAAGATTCCGACTTAAAAAAAAATAAGGAAAAGTAAGATAAAAAGGAAAATCAGCAGGGCTGGAGTGATGGCTCTGTGGTTAAGAGCACTTACTGCACTTGCAGAGGACCTGAGTTTGGTTCTATCACTTACAGGTCAGTTCACAACCATCTTTAACTTTAGTTCCACATTATCCAACGCCCCCTTCTGGCCTCTGTGAGCACTGCATGCATGTGGTACACAGCCACAATGCAGGCCAGACACACATACATACAAATTTAAAAAATAATAAAAAGCCTTTTTTTGTTTGTCTGTTTGTTTTGTTTTTTGAGACAGGTTTCTCTGTATAGCCCTGGCTGTCCTGGAACTCACTCTGTAGACTAGGCTGGCCTTGAACTCAGAAATCCACCTGCCTCTGCCTCCCAAGTGCTGGGATTAAAGGCGTGTGCCACCACTGCCCAGCTATAAAAAAGCATTCAAATAAAAGGAGAAGAAAAAAAAATCACCAAGCTATAAACTAATTTGACTTTTCCCAAAAGATGCTTCTTTATTTTAAAAAATACCATAACCAGAAACTGTTTCACTGAAGAACATTTTGGCACTTTGGTCTTTATGTTTGGAGCTCTGATAAACTACAATATTTTTGCTATCCTTAAACTCTCATGCTGGGAAATCCACAGGGATCCTAAGAAATTTACCATATCCAAATCAATGTGGAATAGTGACTTAGAAAACAAAGACAAATACTGCACTTAAAGCTTTATCATCAGAGGGTGTAGATCGACAAACTACATTATGAATATGATGTGGTCAGACACGTTCGCCTGAAACTCTCCTAGCACCTTTTAGGCACCTAGAATTTTCTTGTTCAATGTGAGTTAGGAAGAGAAAAGGACATGTTATATCCAAGGCTGTATGCTATAAAGCATCAGTGTTTGTAATTCCACCAAAATTGGTATTTCATTCAACAGCAGCTATTAACATTCCCAAATAATGAAAAAGCACTCTTTCCCAACAGCCGAGGAGCGGGTGGTGGGTAAGTTTAAGCAAGTAGTTATTGACCTCTTACTACTACTTTCTACTGGAAATAAACCAAGAAGAAGACTGTAGGCAGCCGTGTTTAAGATAAACCTGGGACATTTTGCAAAGTCGTATGACTAGCACCTGAAATGTAGCACTGGCTTCCAGCAGGCCACTCAGCTAAACTGGTAAACAAGTCCTTTGTGCCTAGTGCCCTTCCCGAGCGGGCTTATGCAATGAGGGATTGGCAGCTTAACCTATCCTGAGAGAACACTCACCCAGCCCGCCTTGGCATTATATAAGCCCATTCTGCTGCCAGGGTCCCTGTCCCCTCCGGTCCCCGTCCCAGTCCCCGTCCCTAAGTCAAGAGTTTTTTCCTGCAATAAAGCTGGCTGAGAAGGATCCGACCGGTCGTGTCTTAATTGCTGGGCCCAAGGGAGACAGAAGAGTGGGGTGAGCAGCCTAGGGGAGAGAGGTGGGAAAGGGAAACAGATATGGCTAGCACAGAGTCAAGGACAGAGACTCAGCTAGGAAAAAAGAGGAGACAGGACACTGGACGCTAACCCTCACAAATGCCAAGTCCCACAACAGGGGGCCTTCATCTCCTCTCACCTGTCCACACCTCCTCTGTGACATCCACTAGATTTCCAAAGAAAAGGGGGGACAGCAGCATTGGAGACCAGGATATCAACATCCTTGGTGAATTCAAGCCTAGAGAGGAAGAAGGCGTAAGTCAGGACTGCAGAGAAAGATGGGTGCTCATTTTCAATGTCAATACGGAATTTCTTCTTGGAAGCAGTTATCAAATGTCTTTATCAAGCACATTCTCTCTAAAGGCCCCCCCGAGTCTGGATGACATTTATTTCTGTGCATCTCCCAATTTTTCCTGCTCTTTGAAGGGTGTCCCCTGACCCCTCGTCTTTTCTTTACACTTCTCTTTAGTCATTCCTCCATCCTTACATCTTCACCTCTCCACCTCCAATCTATTTCTAGACCTCCTCTTGATCCCAGCCCCATTTCCTCAACACCCACTGCTCATTTTCTTGAATATGTCACCATGACCTCAGAGCTGGCCTGTCAAACTCTCTCAAACAAAGAAGATCCGGGAAAGGACTGTTTTAGCCCAGTTTCCTCATGGTGGAAGTGATGACACCTAGGTCTGAGGAAGTTCATTTTTCAAGATTGAACTCAGCAATCATTTGTAGAGGCAACTAAAGAGGGAAGGCCACTCCTTTGTTGTTTGGGAAAAGTAAAAGTATCCCCCCGACCTCAGGTTACAACGTGACAGCTGAACTAGGTCAGACCCAATTCTAGCAGAGAGCTGATTCCTAGGAGCCTTCTGCAAGCCAGTCGATGTTTATGAAGCAGCCGTGCAGGAACCTGTGCTGGTGAAGACGCTAGCCTGGCTCTGAAGCAGTTTTTACACTCAGCGTTGATATCATTTCCTCTTCTCTTTTTTTTGGCCCAGAAGTACAGAAAGGCAAAGCAAGACTGAGACTAAACTGAGAAAGCCAAGAAAGGAGGTACTCACCTTCTCAGTAAGTTGTCAGTAGGGGGTGAAGCCAGGGAGAACAGGCCGACAAGCAAATTGCCAGGAATTAGAAGCTACCATAAAACCAGCTTTGTATTTGCCCAGACCTGGGAATTTGAAGCCCTGGGCAAATAGCATGTAATGGGCCCTCAATCAACTTTGTGCCTCCCAAATTTGGCAAAGGGGGGGTCCATTAACAATGCACCATCTGCCAGCTTCCCTTTTAAAATAATTATTCTTGCTAACTAGGTGCTAAGCTCATTTTTTTCGCACCGCTAAGGGAAAACCCAGGCTGTCAACGTGTTCATTTAACAAAAATTTAAAGTCATAGACCCACTAAAACCACTACCAATGCACTTGCTCATGCATTCTAAAAGTCGGTTATTGTAGCCCAAAGTCTCAGTCCCTGGTTTTCCTCCGTGTGAAAAGCCTGCTGACATGTGACAGTCAAGAACAGAACAGAAGGAAAGTGATGTGTGCCATGCTCTGTGACTGTCTGGGAGGGGAGGGGGTAGTGGACTGAGCCAAGGGGGTTTGCCATCTTCTGGCTTCTGTCTCCCTCCCCTTTCACACCTGCCTGCACACACAGGGAGAATCTTTGTTGACTGAGCATCACAGAACAACATGTTCAGAAAACTGTGTTGAAATTCATGC
>JAJTUV010006838.1:0-10624 GCA_021653895.1 Mastomys natalensis
ATCATATGAAAAATTTTAGGCTGGTTTTGAACTATTATGAAATCAAAAGAAATCCTACGCTCCCACCTCCTGTGGCATGATCCCGGTCTCATGACCTGCCAAATTATTTTGTCAGGGACCAGATGGGCTTTGAGCGGGCTAGACAAACTACACCCTCAGCCTGCTTGTTTTGAAATAACACTCTTAAAATTCTTCTATTTCACAACCCCTTTTAACTGAGAAAATCCTATAAAAAAAGAACTTTCCCTGATAAAAACCCAAAAAAAGAAATTTTTTTTAAACCTGATGTGGGGGCACGATCTGGAAACCTTTGCATTGGGAAGTAGAGACGGGAGGGCTAGTTCAAGGCTATATGATGAACAAATAGCTGGGCTACGAAAAGCAATGTTCCAAAAAAGGAAAAAAAAAAGTTTCATTTTAAAGAAAGTTTTGATATTCAATAATTTTTTTACCTTTTTTTAAGAGAAAATTTTATCAAATCCAAAAATGTTTTTTATCAAAATAGTCTTTGTTGAATGTTTGAAGACATTCCCGGGTTTTTTTTAGAATTGAAAGATTTTTTTTGGTTTTATGTTATCAATGCGTGGGCTTTTAGGGATTAGTTCCTACCCATAGTCAGCACTTTTGAAACTCCAGTTCCAGGGAGATCTGGGCCCTTTCTGGCCCCCTAGGCTCCTTGCATGCACGGTTTGCACATACGAAACCTGCCCCCACCAAACTCAAAAAGGCACTGATGCGGAAAAAGGCTGTGTTGATAAATACACAGCACATAATGGCGGGAAATTTTTTTAAAGCATTTCAGAATTTTTGGGAAATTCTGTTATAACCCAAAACCCAAAATCTTAAGATTCTTCTTAAAATCTAATAGCGTAAATGGCAATTTTTTTTAAAAAATTTTATAATCAAACATTTTGGACTGTTGGAGGGGTATTGTTCCCAAGTTGTTGCCCGGTTTGCCCCCGACTTTACCAAAGGGAGAGTCAATTCCTCATATTTCTCACCTCTCCTTTGTAAATTACACACCTACACACACACAACAAACACAACACAAACACACACACACAGATAACACATACACACACATGGAAAGAGAGGAAACAATGTAAAAAAAATCAAGCATTCTGACACAAAATTTTTCAAAAATTCCCCTACTGATATTTTTCTTGGGGATGTGTAAGAAAAAATGGAGATTTTTTTTTATTAATTTAAACCCTTAAATTTTTTTAAAAAGAGGCCTTTTTAAAGGAAAAAACACTGAAATTTACAAGAAGTGTCAATCTGAGCTGAGGTGCTTCCGTTTCCTGGGGCGTGTAAAAAGAATTGGGATATTGTATCAGAAACAAGACTGTAAACCCGATCCAGCACAGTGGGCACGTCCCCAATGCCCCAATTTATCCTTTGCTTTTTAAAAATTTCATCACAAGCCGGGGGGGTGGGGGTCACCCTTAATCCCCGCATTGGGGGGAAGGCAGGGGGATTTTTTAGTTCGGGCCACCCGGGCACAGAGTTCAGGGACAGCCAGTACACAGAGAAAAACTTGTCTTGAAAAAACCAAAAAAAAAAAATAAAATATCACATTTTATTTTGAATTTCTCTTTGTTCAGAAAACTGCTTACTATTGCCTTGTATAGTGCGTGTCCCCTTCGCACGCACTTTAAAGCAAACTTTTTAAACCCCACGTTTAAGAAGCCATTTTATGTAGCTATTGTCTTTTTGGTTAGGAGGCAAGTCTCATAGCCCTGGCTGTCTGGGACTTTTTGTTTAGATAGCCCAGGTTGGCCTTGAACTCACAGAAGTCGGCCGCTCTCGGGTCTCTCAGATGCTGGGGTTAAAGGTGTCCCACCCAGAAGAAGCTACACCTCTTTCGGGTTCTGTTGGTTGTGAGCCACACCGTAGGTTCTGGGACCATTGGGGTCTGTGGAAGAGCAGCGTGGACAACAATTCCTGGAAAAAAGCTGCATCTGCAAAGGCTGATTGGTTTAGAACTTGAGATGGGAAAGAGGGTGGGGTGTTTTCAGGTCCTGTGCCTAGTTACAATCCTTTGGGCTATCTTTAGCCTCTTAAATAGCGGTCTATCCACCTCTGTGTTGAACCTAACATCCCATGACTAACAAAGTCAAGCCCAAGAGCCTGGACTAACAGATAAAAACCTTTTGGGATGTATTAGCAACCATAGTTCCCAAACAATAAAAGGACAGGGAATGCTCTCAGCTAGTGCCTACTGCCTAGAGTGACCCACCCATATTACTATAACCTAACTGAACTGCCCAATTTTATCCACCTATGTTTTTGAAAGCATCTTGTTTTAAAGACTATCTTTGTTTCGTTACCATAAAAAACTTAAATGAAACTCCTTCCACATTGGAACATAGAATTTTGAGGAAAACCTAAAATCTGTATTCTCACCCATGGTCACTCGGGTTTTGGGGCTCCAAAACTGATATTTCTGGTATCTTTTGAGATAAGAGTTTGTGTTTTTTGTATTGACAGCAGGAAGTGCTCTTAACAGTGGAGCCATGTCCCCAGCCTTCGGAGTCCACTTCTACATGGAATTTCTTGTTTTTCACATGTTCCCTTCTGGTGTCTCTTCTGTCACCCAGTTCAGACCTCCAAAGCAATCTGAGCCCCACTCCCACCCCACTAGTCTGAAAATCCCGAGGCATTTGCTGTGGTCTGCCTGGCAAAACCTAGGAGTTCCCTTATCCCTTCTATCTGCCTCTGGTTTCGTTGTATGGTCTTGATCTCTGTCCTTCTCCCATGATGCTAATTTTTGGACCACTGCAGTAGGCAGGCGCTATCGGGTCTACCTGCCCAGGCTTTCATGCAATGTTTCTGAGCTCTGTTCCCAAAGACACACACACACATTTTTTCTTTATATACAGATGGTAACCAATGTTTAAATGTTGCTATAAAAAATTTTAAAGCCTGAGGTCAAACAAAACTCTTTTGCACCTCAAAGTTATAAATATGTGCCTTATGCCCCTTTTGATGGAAAATTAAACGGCCTGGTTGGGGGCCCAACCCCTATGGAGTGCTGAGCCAGCATTCCCCAGCAGCTGTCTTCTCCAGGAGAGCATTCCCATTCCCTTGCCCTTTCCCAAGGCAGGCAACCCCAGACGCAACAGACCCAACGGGGCCAGGCAGAGCCTGCTGACACTACTGAAGCTTTGGGCTGGGCCCGGGCTGGCCGGGCTGGGCTAGCAGCTGCCATGCGTGTGTAAGCCATCTGCCCCTTTATGTTGAGAGAAGACCATGCTGGTCAGGGGTTCGGGAATTTTTGGGTTTGGGAAAGCGTTACTATTAAGGCCCCTGCCGGGTAAGAAGGGTCTAGCACAGGTATTTTTCTGGGGGTTAGTATTTCCAAGGCCTGTGGGCCGGGTGGATTAAAAAAAGGGGGGCCCCTCCCAAAAGACACTGTACACACACCCACACACACCACACCACCCCAAACACACACCAGTGTTTCTGTGTTTCCACAACACTTATGTAGAGCCGGGAGATTTTAGGAATTAGTTTCCTTCCCCCCTATGTTTGGGGGACTGAATAAAGTCATCGGGGTTGGAGGCAAGTCCCTGTGTGCTGACCCATCTTGCGCTCCCCCCTCTCCCACCTTCTCAAAGGAGTGGTTTTCCCAAGCTTTTTTTTCTGCAGTGATGCAGGAGGGGCTTTTTGCCCTTGGGAGAATAACCAGCAATGCCCAAAACCAAACTGTGAATTTGTACTTGTCCTTCCCACTCAAAATAGCATTCTGAATAAAAGCAGGTGGGAATGACCTCATTCTGAATTCACCGGGAATTTCTTTAACTGTGCATTAAGTTTTTTTTCGAAAAACCCGTGCGTGAAACGGTATTTTCCTTTTTTTTAAATTTTAAGTTATTTGGGTGAGTCCTTTTCCTCTAGGGTGGCAGGGGTACTGGGAGGGTTTTATGAGGCATTCCGGAGGGTCCCGGAAATCCCGAATTACCTCTGGAGAACAAAAAACAGACTACCCCCTTCTGGATGAACCCCGCGACGACCCCGGGTTCAACCTCAGCCCTACACAAAGGGGTTTGTGGTCCCCTCCTTACAAATTTTTGGGGCCCAGAAATTTTGAAACTGAACCAGGCTGAGGCCCCCCCTTCTCAAACATCACAAGCCCTGCACAGAAGCCCTGTCACCCAGCCCTGCCATCCCCCCCGCCAAACCCCCCCCCTGCCTCCCCGCCCTGCCATCCCAGTCCCTGCCATTCCATCCCTGCCATCCCAGCCCTCCATCTTCACCCCTCCATCCCCCGCCCCTGCCCTGTAGCCCCTGCTCCCTGGCCTGGTAAAAGAAACCCTGCCACTTGGCCTCTGCCACAGGCTGCAGAGAAGACTTTCCAGTCTGCACCCCTGGGTCTACTCATCTGGAAACCTTCCCCAACTCCAGGCTTCCCAAAAAAAACACGCCCCCCCCGGGCTATCTGACAAGCAGCACCCCAATTTGGCTCCACACTGAATCTCCTGAGTAAAGCTTGCTTGCTACTTACAAAGGGGTGGGGGGGAAAAAACGGCTATGCTAAAAACTAATGTAGGGGCATCCACTCTTTTGAAGAGTAAACTCATTTCCACAAAACCTCAGTATGCCAAAGCCCCGTGAGCGTTGCCCGGATTTCATGCACGCCCATTAGGGGAAGCAGAGCTAAGGACACAATGGAGTTGTGGCCCCCCTTCCTTTCCCCTCATGCCCTTTTTTCATGGCTTGTCCTCAATGAAAAAAAATGACCTCGGCCCCGAGGGTACAATTTCCTATAGGACGCAAAGGGGCGGGGCCCCATGCCCCAGTTTTGCACCAACCTGGTAACTAAGAAAATAAGACCGAAAGACTGTTGGGGGATTAGACGGCATGCGGCAGCATCCCCGCTACGTGCTTTTACTCCGCGAAAGTGCCGCCCTCCTTCACTAGCTTTTTCCCCACTCCCTTCAGGGTTCTCCCTTTTCTCTTTGGTGACGTGTCTGGGGGTGTTCCCCATGAGAGGTCTGGCCTAGTAATATCATCAGGGTTTTTAAAAGAGATACTGAGACCAGGCATGAGGGTAACATCTGAAATCTCTCACTTGGGGGGCGTGCAGGAGGTCAGGAATTCAATGCCCCCTTGGGCCATATAGTGAGAGCCTGTCTTTAAAGACTATGTCAGGTTTAGGTGTGGCTCAGTGGGAAAGGCACTTGCCCAAATCGGAGGGGAGCCTGTTTTTTTTCACATCGAAATGAACATGTAGTGCAAGCCTTCATCAGGGGTGCCCCCTGTAGTGAGACGGGAGGAGGCAGGAGAATCCCGGGAAAGCTTGAAGGCCGCTACCCAACAGTAAAGGAGTCATATCTAAAAAAAGGCGAAAGGTGAGGCTTGATTCAAGGTTGTCTATGCCCTCCTGTGCATGTAGGGCAGCTGTGCACCCTATTCCAACGGCACGCACATGCATTTTTACACACCACACACACAAAAAACCACACAAAACCCAACCCAAATGCTTACTTTTTTAATGTTTAAAAAGTTGGCATGGGCACAGGGCCGGAAAAACTTGGGCGCAGCGAGACTTTGAAAGCCGTATGTCTATTTCAGCTGTGCTCCCCCCATAAAACCGGCTCGGGGATAGTTCTGATTGATGCTGTGGCTAGTGGGTGACTGGCCTTCTCGCTCCCGGGAAGGTGGCCACTGTCCGGACGAACCTTTTCTATGGGTTCCTGATGAGCATCTAGATGTCAAGTTGGCTCATATTCAAAACAAATGTAAACCAAAACCCAGCAGTTACTCATTCGTACAAAAAGGGTGGTGAGAAAAATACAGAGCACATTGTAGGGGAGCTTTTGAGCAGACAAACTGTCAGACAGCGGTTAACATGGGGCCCGCCTTTTTTAGGGGGTTTTAATTTTTTAAGACTGGGTTTCTTATTTATTTTTAGTATGTTTAGTCTCTCATAGGCCTCGGCGGGCCTTTAATACAATCAGCCTCGTTCCCCTTTTTCTGGGTGCCCAAAGGAGGCCAGAATGGATCAGTTCCAATTTCACAGTATGCACCTTCTCCTGGAAAAAACTTAAGATATTCCTTCATACTTGGGTTGCAAAAAGTTACAAACTAGAACCCAAATTAAATGGTATAAAGGGGGGGAAAATGCTCTGTTCAATAGTGATGCCCCTGGGGTTTTTTCCATTTGGATATTTTTTTTACACTAGCTGCTAGTTTTCACTCGATTTGGGCACAGAAGTATTTTATAGGGAAACCCCAATAAGAAAATGCCTCCCAAAAATTTTAGCTAACAGCAGGCCCGTAGGGCATTTTTTTAATTAGTGACTGTTGTGGGAAGGCCCAGCCTACTGTGGGTGGGGCCATCCCTGGCCTGGGGGTCCTGGGTCTATAGGAAAGCAGGCTGAGCAACCCATGAGGAGTAAGTCAATAGGCAGCACTCTCCATGGCCTCTGCATCAGCTCCTGCCCTGCTCGACTTCATAATGAACTATAATACGGAAATGTAAGCCAAACAAACCCTTTCCTTCCCAAGTTGTTTCTGGTCCTCATGCTAACACATTTAAAAATGACTCTTAACTGATCGATGAGCATCTCCCCAGGCCCGTGTTCAAGTAACTTTAAATCACCTAAATCTTTGATAGTAAATAATGTATCGTTAAATGATAACAATTTAAAGGATAACTCGAAGTAAGACATTCATTCATTACAGAGGGTTGGTTCTGTAAGGCAGAAACTGTTCTTTCATGTCCTTCAGACTTAATGAGAATTTCTTGGTTGAACCTGCAGTAGACAGACAGCACCACTCTCAACTCAGGTCTCACTCATCCATATGGAACATTCACTAAATCTGAACTCATGAAATACTACCTTTCCTGACTTAACAGAAGCAAAAGTTTAAGATCTGGGCAGTGAGATGGCTCAGTGGGTAAAGACGCCCCGCTGTCAAGCCGGATGTCCTGAATTCAACCAACGGGACCCACATGATAGGGAGAAACAACTACATACATTGTTCCTCTGCTACATGTGTAACCAGGCATGTGCACGGGCGTGCACACACACACGCACACCCCACACTAAACAAATGTAAGAAACAATTCCCAACTGAAGCCATCAAGTGGTCTGCAGCTTCCTCTTTCTGATAACAAATGACAAGCAGCATTTGACTTTGCCATAAAAAGACCCTTTTGGGGGTTTATAGGGAATTCTTTTGAATATACAGCCTGCTGTTATTCTGGGATTTTCCCCGTTTGTCTTAATAAATACAGCAGACGTCAGCAGGCAGATAGACAGGTTGTCAGATTTCAATAGAAAGAGGCGAAGTAAAATTCAGCACTACACAAACCCCAGTGGTCTGAGTAGAGACTCCATTGAGCCCTCTGCCCAAACAGCAGGCATCAAGTCTGTTAAAGAGCTTTGCCCTGGGACCCCAGCCCCTTTAGGACAGCCCTGCACACCCTTTCCCAGTGTCTGCTGCTGGTATCCCTAGTGATACCACCCTCATAATCTGAGTTTCCCATAGGCTTCATATAAGCTCAGAAAGGGAACAAAGAGATGTTTTTGGGTAGCCTCGTAGAAGCCACTTGTGGAAGAGAAACCACATTAAAAAGAAGTGTAGATGCTTTTGCCAATGGGAAATTAGAAGTTTGCTTGGTTTCAGTCTTTGGGCACTGGGTCTCGAGCCCCTCACAGTTGAATGGGACTTTATCCCATTTGGGGTTTTTTTGGCCAGTACCCTGGCACACCATCAGAGGGGAAATAATTACAAAGGAGTGTCTTGGGAGGAATGAAGAGCACTGGTAGTTTCCCAGATGGGGATAATCATGGCTCTTCAAAAAAACCCCACGGCTAGACAGTAGCACCCGTTTGTCCTCTTGCCTCCACAAGCTACGTGTGGGCCCACACTTCTCCAAACAAGTACACCCAGAGCTGGAGGGCTTCTTTCTGCACCCCCCCCCATTCAGGGACCTTTTGGTTGGTCTTTGTTTACACATAAGCTATAGCTCAACTGTTTTTAAAGTCCCTGAGGGTTTTCCAAGAGCTTCCCTCAGCTCTACAGTGTCCTGACAGGGCTGTGGGGAAAAGGGCCCTCCCAGGCTGTTTTCTGGGGGATGAGAAATACGTTATTTTTAATTATGTGGGAGGGGAAGGGCATGTATGAGGGCCCGGTGCAGAGGAGGATAGGGGTGTTGGGTCCTCGGAACTGGAGTGACAGGTGGTTGTGAACCCCTCACACGGTGGCTGGAAATGGAGCTCTGGGGACCCATACATGCCCTTATGTTCTTTAACCACAGGGGATCTCACCTCATCTCAGCCTCTTTTTAATTTTGACACAGGGTTTTTCTTTACAGGCCCCTGGCTGTTCTGGAACTGAGATCTGTCTGTCTCTGCCTGGGTGTTGAGATTAAAGGTGTTACCACCACCACCTGGCCTCTCCAGCTTATGTTAAATGTATTATTGTGTGTGTGCTGTCAATGTGCACATGTAGCACAATCATAGCCACATCTCGAGGACGAGGGGATCTGAGTTGCTATAACCCAGGTGCCCTGGGGGTTTGTTTTGGGAGATGTTAGTTTGAGCATTCCTGACTGATGATATTCAGAGGTCAAAGGGCAACCTTGTAGAGTGGTCTGTCCTTCCACTTTCACACAGGTTCCAGGGATGAGCTCAGGTCACCAGCTTGCCCCTTCCCCTGCTGAGTCATCTCACTCACTGGCCCCCCATTTTGTTAGAGGTAGGATTTGTGAAGATATGAATTCGAAAGCATTTGGCATCTCACCCTTTTAGAGGAAGCACATGTCAGCCTTTGGTGAGCCATTTTAATAATGTCTGATGTGTGCAGTTATCCGCATTAACACTTTTCAAATGAATCAGGGAGCGTGATATTGATGTTAGTTTTTCCCAGAAGCTGACCAGAGGCAAAGACTTCAAGAAAACAAGAACTTCCACTGGGAGATGCAGAGAACAGGAGTGAGGAGGGGGAAGACAGACAAGGAATGCTGATAAATATCAAGTTAGGATAGGTGGAAAAGCACCAGACTGTGCAGAGAAAGTCTGGACAGCACATATCATAGCCCCATCTCTGAGGACGAGGGAATCTGAGTCGCTATAACCCAGGTGCCCTGGCTGAGTTTGTTTTGGGGGGATTGTTATTTGAGCATTCCGGATGACCACATTTCCAAACACTGGGGGACCCTCAGGAGATGAAAGGGATGGGAGCGAAACAGCTAGTCACAAACAAAAGTGGAACTTGTGGGAAAAACGTGCCAGGCACTGACTGGGTACCCGGGACAAGGAAACAAGAAAGGGAAACCCAGCCTTCTGGAGCATTCTGCTGGGGAACAGATGATAAACAGGGCAAGCGGCAGACATCTGGAGTGCGTTAGGCAGTCACTAGCACTGTGGGCCGAACAAAGCTGAGAAGCAGTAATTGGTTATGCTCAACAGAGGGCTGGGGTGGGCCTCACTAAGATGAGGGACACAGACCTGAGAGACAAGAGCAGAGGCCCGGTCACCACGCAAGAGTGTACCTGGTGTGCCGAGCACAGCCAGAGCAGTAAGGCTGGGCATAGTGCATTGAAGGGGGCCCAGCAGAGCCTTGCTGGCCATGGGGATACCTCAGGCTCCACCTGTGAAGACTCAAGGCTGTGGAGTGTGGGAACCAGTGCAGGACTCCCGTGACTGCAGTGCTGAGAACGTGATTAAGCGGGGTGAGGAGCAAAAGAGGAAGAGCCAGCAATACTCAAGGAGGAAGTGCGGGAGTAAGAAGTATATTCTAGAAACATTTTGGGGTCAAAACAACTTGTGCTACAGAGTTTTGGCTTGGGTGTTTGACTGTGAGAAAGCTGTTGATGGATTTGACCTGAGCAGCTGGGGAAGGGAGCCAGCAATCTCCTGCATTGGGGGCAGGGCTTTGGAGCAAGGCTGGGGTTGGATGATCCAGAGACCCACCCTCTATAGATTAAAACTGGGTCACATCTCTAGGACACCCCAAACAGATGCCAGTATGAGGATATAGGGGTGTGAAGAAGGCAGACAGGCCAACCTCATACCACCTGGGAAGTCCGGCAGCATGCAAATGACATGACCTGAGGTTAAGATCCCTGGAGAACAAGAGAACTAGAAATGAGGTCTGGGGATGAAACTGACTCTTGAGCACTAAGACTGAGGAGTATGTTAAAGCTGCAGCCTGGGGAAATTTGGTTGTGAATGCAGCAAGTGTTTTTAGACAGGGGAAACGAGGAGCTGCCTGTGTAGACCCGTGCTAGACACATTTACTGATTACGTAAAGACATAAAGGAGTGTTATATCAATGGCATTATGACACACAAACAGCCCTGTTTAAATCCACTTTCCTCACAATCTCCTGGAGTACTGGCCGTGGCACAGTGGCTAGCCATCTGCACCATTTTAGTAGCTGTGTAGTAAAGTCACTGTGTGTGGCTTATACTTAACTTCTCCAAATATAAATGGTTTGTGGGATTTGACAGTGATGGACATCTTGGACATTCATGATTTTCACACCTGTGCTCCCCCCCCAAACCCAGAGGAATTCCTCACGAAAATTTGCCACTCCAGGTCACAGATAGGCATTGCGCAGTCTTCGGAAAATCGCACTAATCGTGGTTCTGAAAGGAACTAGCGCG
>JAJTUV010006839.1:0-10876 GCA_021653895.1 Mastomys natalensis
TTTCCCCCCCCTTTTTAAAAAATCCAACAATTATTTAATTATTTTGGGAAAAACCCTAACCTTTGTTTTTCCAAAATTTTCCCCCCTTTATTTCTATCTATTTTAAACTTTTTCCATTTTTTTTTCCTTTTTTCTTCCCCTGTCCCCCTTTTGATTTTGATGCGCAATGGGATGCTAAAAACCAAGCTCAATTTCGGGGGGTCTTTAGTTGATTTCCCCCAAAATAAGTAATCTATATTTAAAATACAAAAGCCAGATCTAAAACACAAAAAAGGCATGCAATACAAGACGTAAGTCTTCATCAGGCTCAATATGAACATACTGGAAAGATTTTCTTAAAAAATTAAATAAAGAGGGTATGTGGGACTTCGTTGTAGGGGCGTGTCCTATAGCAAGTCTTTGCCTATCAGTTATCAACAATTCAGAAAAGTACTTAGTTATAGTAAGGGAAATTTTTGTTCCATTTAAAGTCTTAAAAAACATTGTTAACTAACTCTTTTCCCTTAGAGAAATAACACCCACCTGAATATGTCGGGGGAGTCTATATTCAAAAAAATGTTACTTTTTTTTTAAATCCAAATCAACTAAGTTGTAATAATTTCAATCACTTTAACCCCTTAAGCATAACATACAACCTTTTTTATAACATTTTTTTTCTTAAGTTTTTTTCCCTACCAAAAATTTCTTATGTGTAATTTACAATTCATGTTTTAAAATATATTTGAAAAAATTACCAGTGTAGTTGCTTAACTTTGAAAGTGCTATTGAAAAATCCTTATGCAAATTCCCTTTCTCCAAGGAAAGGGTTAGATTTGTTTTTGTGGTCATGATAGCTAGTCACAAAGTTCTAAAGTTCCCAAAAATTTTCCAGTTCTTCTGGAGAGATTTTTACATTAATTGTTTGGTTGACTGATGATTGTTTAAAGGGAAAACAAATTTTTTCTTGGCAAAATTTGACCCCACTTAAAAATTCATAACCCTTCTTTCCGACCCCTAAGTGCGGGAACAAAACATTGACCCTCACACTGGAATCCTGTTATTCGCCAAAGGTTTCTTAAAACAAATGTCTTCGCCCCAGGGAAACCAGCGGACAGATCATGGTATCGGGGCCCATTGCACAAATAAAATGCATTCAACATTTTGAGAAGTAGAAAAACCTCCATGGTTTCTTTTTAAATATTTTATTTTTTAAAAAAAAACAAAAGAAAGGTTTGACTGTTTTGGGTTCAAAAATTCTTTTTTTTTCTGAATATAAAAATCACAAAAATTTATTTCCCTTAAAGATGTTTGTCGGAATTTGTTTGGGGGACTTCAGATTTGGGGTGTTTTCTAATGATTTTATGCGACATGAAAAAATTTTGGGGAAAATACAGAAATCGAAAAAACTTTTCACAGAATCATACCAAATTAACAACGTTTATTCGCTACATATCAGAAACCCAATGGCACAAATTTACAGGATCATTTAACCCAATAGCAAAAGTCTACGATAACCCTAAAAGGATAAAACACCATTTTTCACATATTTTTCTTTTTTTCTTTCAAAATAAAAAAACATATTTCTTGGTCATTCAGTCCCTACTTTCTCCTTCAACTTTTCTTACTCTGTACCACATTCCCTTCCAATTTAATTTTTACTTTTATTTTAAAATCCACGAGTCCAAATTAGTGGTCTCTATGTTACACGTTTATGTTCGCACGGGACATGGACAACCTAATAATGACCACCCCCCCCAAAAAGGAGGGGTTTCTTTCTCACTGAGCAACACCGACTTTCAACATTTTCACTGGGGTGAATTAACAGTGCCTCCCCACTTTTACCATTTTGATCTTGACAGGTAACCCAACTGTGTTAAATTTTTCATGTTTGAAAAAGCCATTTGAAAAAGCCCAGCTTTTTAAAAACCGATAATCCCCCATACACTCTCTTACATCCTTTCTGCCCCCTCTTCTGAGCCTTGGTTTTAGGAAGACAAAATAGTGCTATTTACGGGCCTAAAAAATTTTTTAAACTCTGCAACAAAAAAACTTCTCTGCCCACGTTGGGGCCCAAAAACGAATCTGAAGACAATGCTGCGGTTGTAGGACATAATTTTAAATCATGAATTCCCCAAGAAATTTGCCCTGGTGGTTGCTTTCAGGTCTGAAGCGGGTAGCAGGCTACTAAAGGAAAAAGGGTATCATTGGCCCCTACCCGAGCGGCCCCTAATGCTACAATTCCAACCTACAGGAAAAAATTTGTTTATTTGGTACAAAGTGGCATTGGTGTTTATGGACAAACCCAAAGCATTCTTTTGATTGGAAGGGTTTGGGGAGGGACCCCTATTGGTTTGTTGGATGGTCAAAAATTTCATGAATCAAAACTCATATGCCCTGGGTGAGAATGAAATTGTACTTTTTTGCAAAGGGGCCAAGTATCCAATTGCCCTTTAAAACATTCATGTTTGTCTGATTTTACATTTCCCTGGACAATGACTATATTAGTTGGTCAGGCCCCCAGAAAAAACCGGGAAATGGGTGGTGAAATATCGGGGTTTTATTTTTTCTACAATTTGGTTTTTAACCCCAAATCCCCAATTTCAGCAAACCCAAAAGATAAAAATTTGCCAAGAGAATTGATGAGATTCTCTCTTGAGGCGGTTACTATCATTCTTGTGTATCCTCAAGGGGCAAAAGTGGGGGGGAGGGGAGGGAGAGGAAGAGGGGGAGGAGGAGGAGAATGGGGGGAGAGAAAGAGGAAAGAGAGGAGTGTGTGTGTGAGCAGGGTGGGTTTTTTCTGATGGGCCCAGTGCAAGGGGCAAAACCCTACCTTTTTGACGTCTTTTTTAAACCATAGTTGTCTGCTCCATTTATTTACGCAAACTCTTTTCCCAGAGTGAGAGTTCTACATGCCTTTTGGGGGACACAGCCTTGTACATGGCAAGAATTCAAAAGTCCTATAAAATTTTAATACTATTTTTAAATTAAAAAATTGTAAATTGGGGCAAAAAAAAAAAATCACATTTTTAAAAACATGTTATCTGAATTTCAGTGTTTTGGCTAAACCCTTTTTCCAAGGCAGCAAAAAATTTCTGCCGAGGGTTATTTAGGGCCCCAAAAGCGTGAGAGTGGGCATACTTATTAGAAGGAAATATGTTTCCCCAAAGACTAAATATAAAGTATTTGCAAAACCCTTTTAAGCAAATCAGGAGTAATTCAGCATCCTCCTTTTGGTATAACCCCTTTACCTCCTTAAACTTGAAACCTTGGTCTCCTAAGTCTGACTGGAGTGCCTGCCAAAAAACAGTTCCTGAAAACAAAGTCCCCATGGCTATTGTGGAAAAATGCATTATTTATTACGGGCCCTACTTCTGGATCATTATGAGCACTTTATCAATTGAGGTGAGTCTTTGTTAATCCCTTTTGAGTTTTCTACAGATGAGGGGTCCCGGATAGCGCGCAAGGAAAGGGTATAAGGATAATTTCCCCCCCCCGCTCCCGTTTTCACGGGGGCTGAAATGGAAATGGCACACCTAAAAGAAACGGAAATTTAAGTTTGAGGAAAAAAAAAACTTCTTGGGGGGTGCCTTTTACAAAAGAAAATTGTGATTAAATTAAGTTTAAACCCAGCAGGGAGGAAGGCGGCTGACTCTTTATTAAGCAGTTTGCTTTTCTTTTCCCCACCTGTTTTGTTTTGTTTCTTTTCGGGGGTTTTTTTTTTCCAGCCGAAGAAGTTGCAAAACAACAAAACAATCGTTCTTCCCGGGGAGAGAATAAGTCTTAAAAAGAAAAAAACCCACTCCTCTGGCCTAGCACCGAGGATTTTGGGGGCCACCTTCGGCTATGACCGACCACCCCCTATGGGTTTTCCCAACAGGAAGGGGCTGAAAATTAAAAATGTCAAAAATTCATCGCTCCTTCTGGCAGGGAAATTGAACTCAATTCCCAGACTTCAAAAAAGTACATTCAGTGAAACTGTTTATTCGCAAAAAATTAATCAAATGGGGGCCCCAAATAAAAATTCTGAGAGGAAAGCAGGCGAAATCCCATTTTTCCAATTGCCTTTATGTCTCAGCCCCGCACAGCCGGGCTCTGAGGACTTAATTAAATTTGTTTCTCTAAAAGATCATTCTAGAAACTGAAATTGAGAAAAACCCATAAGGCATTTCATACTCCTGAAAATGTTTTCGTTCTCCTCTCTCTCTCTTCTCTCTCTCTCTCTCTCTCTCTCTCTCTCTCTCTCTCTCTCTCTCTCTGAGTTCCCCCCCAATTTTTTTGGCTGTCATTCCCTGAATTGTGTACCACGTTCTGAGATTTACCAGGTCTAAAGTGGCTTTTGTTCTGTTGGTTTTTTTTTTTGTTTTGTTTTTCCTTTAATCCACTCATTTATTTGGACAGTCGACTATTGCTACCTGCTTACCCTGTCAAAAAGTAAAAGGTCCCCAAACCCAAAAAATTTTGTACTCTACAGAAGATGTAAATGTACACAGGCACACATGGATTCCAGTACAAGAGAAAAACCACCCTCCTAAATGAAAATACAGTAAATAAACGACAAAAAGAGAATTGAGGAAGATTTTCATTTTTTCCAGTTGGGGGTCGGAAAGAACTCTCAGATGCGTGAAAAAAACACAAAAGGACACCCAAGAGCTAAGTTCACCGCAGGGGAAAAAACCAAAATGTGTGGTCCTGAGTTAAGAGATCTGTGAATGTGAGATGCGAAGCTCGAAGTCAAGGGGCTGACCACAGGGACCCGGTGGAAAAGTTAGGGGAAGGACTGAGGAGCTGAGAAGTTGCAACCCCCTGGAAGAACAACAATATCAACCCAATAGACCCTTCAAGCTCCCAGGGCAAAACACCACCAACAATACACAGGAGGGACCCATGGCTCCCAGGTGATATTTTCGAGGATGGCCTTGTTTGGTATCAATGGGAGGAGAGGCCCCTTTGGTCCTTTGAAGGCTCATGTCCAAGTAGGGGAATGCTAGGGTGGGGGGGGGTGGGGGGTGAGTGAGCCCCCATGGAAGCAGGGGGAGGGGGGGGATGGAGGTTTCTGGGCAGGGGGGACCCGGGGAAAAGGGGTAACATTTGAAAGTAAATAATAAAATAACCAATAAATTTTTAAATAAAGAGTATGTAAAAAGGGATGGTAGGACAGAGTGACAGGGGAAAGGGGGGGGTAGATAATGTTTCCGAGGCAAAGGAAAATATGCCCCCCTGGCCACTAAGAAACCCAAAAAAATTCGGGGATTATCTGGGTGGTGGTTTAAATCACAGGTATCCCTGGCAGAGGGGTTTGGGGTTCTGGGTAGAAGACAGATGGTTAATGGGTTACTCAACAGTCCAGGTAAAAACGTTTCTGGAATAGGCAGTTTGGAACAGGGTGTGGGGGAAAAAGGTTATTTTGGAGTATATCTTAAAGATGCTGCCAATGAATATATGAAATTGGCTGTTAGGGTTAGGGAGCAAAAAGGGAAAAAAACAAGAAGGAGGTTTTGAACGAAATTGAAAGGGTATTTAGGACCTAAGAACTCAAGGAAGCTGAAGACTGCATGGGGAGGGATGTGATCTGGTTTTAAAAATTTTTAAATGAGAGTATGTTTAAATTTTCCAAACCAAAATCAAAGAAAAAATTACTATTGTGTGCATGTGCTTCGTAGGTGTGTCAAAAATTGCGGCTTTTAAATATAATATACCATATACTAGGGTCAAACCCACATCAACCACTTTCATGATTTGGGAAAAAGTTTTATTGAGCAGAGCCTGGTATTCACTGGTGTAGCATCTGTGGTTGCTTTATCTTTGTGCCAGGTAAGCAACTGTCACGAAAATATTTTTCTAAGAAAAGGTGTAAGATACTAATTTTCTGATATTTACAGGATTTTTTTTTCAGAAAAAAAAAGGGGAAATTTACCCTGGGGGTTTAGTAAATGTAAAGAAAACGCAGGTTTGGAACGGCTATGGGGATCCTTGAAACTAAGTACTTCCCCCGGTGATATTGACTGTATACAACCAGCACACAGAGGGAACAAAAACAAAACTGTTTCAACCATTTTCCCTCACATAGGGAAACAAGGGCCCCGAGAGGGTGCCAAGGGCACGCTGAGACGGGAAATTAATATAAATTTTAAGTAAGAAAAATTTTTTAAAAATAAATAATTTTAAAAAATTTTGTACAACCGTTCAAAAAAGATGTATCAACTATTCAAAATTTACAAAGTTTTTTGAGTATCTGAGTGAACTGTGCAACATGATTCTGTGCAGAAAATGGAGACTGCCCAGGGGCCCCCCAAGGGGAAGAAAAACAATTTAAAAAACCTGGTAGATAAAAACCAAACTCAGCGCAATTGTGATGTTTTAGGTTTCTTTTGGTCCTAAAACCTTTCGCATATTTATATTTCGGATCCCAAAAAAAAAGATGGCGCAAAAAAAGGGGGTATGTCCCTTCTCATGCGCTTCATTCTTCCCAGAGAAGAAAGGGCTTTCAGACCAATCTGTGTAGTGTAATTTTCCCAGCCACCCAGCAGACATAAGTATTACTTTGGGGTCCATTCGTTTCGTGGTATTTCTTTTATAAACCACCCCCAGTTTTTCAAGTCTTTCAGGCACGGGGAGCTACTACAAATTCTGTCCCCCGGGGGGCTGCGAACACTGCCTCCGGGGGTTTCCGGCTTTCACCCAGGGCCTGTGCAACAAGGGCCTATTTTTTTTTAATCCCCTGAAAAACTTAGCTGCCAGTTTAGGGCTGTAAAGGTTTAAAATTCAAGAAAGTAAAATCCTTTTAATATTTAAAGAGCAATACCCCCCCTACTGCCCCACTCGAAAAAATAAAACCTCCAAAATTCCAAAGAAAAAATTAATTCCAACCCTATCAGAAAACGTTTTAAAATTAAATTATATTAAGATATTTTCATAGTGCTTTCTAAATGACTCATTTTTTTTTCTAGGAAGGGGGTAGTTTGCAGCGGGAGACGGGGTCAGAGCTGGGAAAACACTCGCCCTTGGGCATAATTTTCCTGGCTTTCGAGATTAATATGGAGATCTACAATGAAAAGGGGAAGAATAAAATCTAAAAGTTGTCCTTTGACCCCCAAAAGTACATCATAAACTGCTACACACTGATACAACCACACACACATACACACACACACTACACAATCATTCCAAATTACAGAAGCATAAACACATTTGCCCATTGCACCACATCATTGGCAAATTACAGACACATTTCACTTTGCATACATATATGCATACACATGTATTAACACAGTCACATAAACACACAAATAAACAGGTACTCATATTAAAAATCACTACACAAGAATAACCCATGCAACCACACACACACCACACACCACATATTATTAATATTAAAAACAATAATGAAAATTCATTTTTGAAATATTGAAAGGAATTGTCAGCATAGGAAAATGTTGAGAACTTTTCACAGCCAATTCCCTGTGGATGCGCTTCCAGAAAGGCTTCCACTTGCCATAAGCCCTCTTTTGTCAGAGCGTCCTTCATGTGTCCCACACTAGTCTTGTAAAATGCTCTGCAGTTTTAAGTTTCTGGGCCAGAACCCTGAGAGGTGTTTTATCCATGTCTCATTGACAAAGTCAGAGAAAATCTCCAGGAAAAAAGGGGGGTTTGTTTGATAATTTGCATTTCCCAATGTATGTGCCACAAAACCCCTTTATTCTTGATGTTTATTTATATCTTACAGAAAGATAGATAGTTCATAGATAATAGATAGATAACAGATAGATAATGTGATAGATAGAATCTGAAAAAACCCTTACTAGCCCTAGTTTGAATTACATTTGAATTTTTAACCCAAGTTAGATTTTTAATGTGGTTATTGGTATTGGACACAATGGGGAAAACCCAAAAAACAAAGTCCATGGAAAAAGCACAATACAAATCCAACCACAGAAGGGGGAGACAGTGACAATAACAGTTGTTTTCTTTCCCAAAGGGAAAAAAAATCCCCTTCCAAAAATAAATAAAAAGAATAAAAAAAATAATAAAAAAAAAAAAAACGAAAGAAACCCCCTGCCCTAGTTTTGGAATTGTAAAATAAAATTTTTTATTTAACAAGGGGAAAGGAAGTTTATAAATGGGTCGAGTTTGCAAAATTTTCAAACCAGTAAAATCAGGTGTATTATCCCGGGGTCCCGTGTGTCACGTCCTGAGCTGGAAAAGGGGGCGAAAAAATTTTTATGTTGACCCCCAGCCTGAGGAGGGGGTGGGCTGACCCGGTGTTTGGAAGAAAAAACGAACAGAAACCACAAGTACAGAAACCTCAAAGCTGGGGAATATCCCCTTCGCCTCGCAAGGGAAAACAGTGTTTTTCCAAACCCCTTGATTTTTGCCCGACAACTTCAACTCCTGACCTTTAGATCCCCAACCCTGTTCCTGATCCCCCCAAATTTGACTCCTAGACTCCTAACCCCCAGGACAGGTTTTTATGTTCCTAAAATCACTACTGTTTTGATTTTTTTTATGAGAATGAAAAAGAACTAAATAAAAACCCCACCAAATATTTCAAGCTAAGTTCTGCTTACGATACAATGTACTAACAAGGGTATTTCACTTCACTTTCATCCTGGGATTCAAACAGTTTTAAGCCTACTTTCGTTATGTAAGAGTCACAGAATCATTCTAGTTAACAGATATAACGCACAGGTCAGAGCACTGCACTCTCGTCATGTGAGATGTTGATTGTCGGTCATTTTTCTGGGATAAATCTAAGATGGCAGCCTGGATTACCTAGAAAGAACTTGTCTCAACCAGTACTATATAAGTTGATTGCTACCCTGAGCCCAACAATAACCATTCATCTACAGCTATGAATGGTACTGAACCCACTTGATCCCAGGCACTGCTGTAGGTACAGTGATGGAGACCAAATAGGTCCCTGGTCAGGTATAGCTTACATTCCAGTGGAAGAACCAGAAAAATACATGATGTCTGCCCCTTATGATAAGGTGGCATATTTGTTTTCTATAGCTACTATAACAAGCTACAGCAAAACTGGCTGACATTAGCCAGAGTCCGTCTGTTAGTACAGCCTGATAGTTCTGAAACCTAGAAATGTGAATCCAAATGACAGGAAAATTGTTCCTCCCTGAGGGATATAAATGAGCAACTATTCCAGCCTCCCCCAGGATCCTGTTAGCCTCAGCTTTGCGGATTGCTTTTCTTCCCCTGTCAGTTTCCTTCTGTGCGTGTCTCTATAACCAAATTGACCTTACGTGTAAGGATATTTGACACACTGGATAAAAGCTCACGCATCTTAAGTTGACCATTTGCTAAAGCCCTATTTCAAAGGAAAAGTATATTTGTAGGCACTGGGACTTATGACTGTAAAATATTGGGACAGACATGTTGGCGTACACCTATAATCAGCACACAGGAGGCTGACACAGAAGAAGAGTGACTTCAGCTTCTCAGCCCCATATTAAGACCTTGTTTCCGAAAGAGAGAGAGAAAATGGGAGCACAAGTTGACTGTTGGCAAAAGACATAGAAAGCTCTGCAGTCAACTGTAAGCAAGGCCAACTGGCGGCACATAAAATTACCTGCAATTGGAAACAACAGTAATGATGAAGGATGAAAATAGTGGAATATGACCAGGATGCACCAGATAAGTATTTCAAAAAAGTTATTGTTTCAACCTGCCTCTGTTTCCCAGTAAGATGAACTGAGAGATTGCCTCTTCAGCATCCCAATTGGGTGTGGAGCTAGAAAACTTGTCTTGACACTGTTCCCTGGGTTAAACAACCCTCCTTTTATCACAAGAGATATACATCAAGCTTAATTCAGTTTTATTCACTTCCCTCGTCCTTTATTCAGATATTTTTTTTTCTAAAAATATACATATCAAAGGAAATTTTCAAAAGGCAGATTGCATTCCTCTATAAGAGGCTGTTCCAAAAGCATTCTTGAAAAGGCTTGATGCTGCAGAGTCACTCCAAAGGCTAAGCAGCCCGTGGGGGGATTAATTAAAGAAGGATGTGCTCTGTGAGCCCAAAGAAGGAAGCCTGACTTTCCATTACAGCTCTGTGCTCTGTTGTCCCTATAACCTTTGTAGAAACTGGCAAAGTGTCAGAGCAGTCCACAGGCTTCAGGGAAAGGGAAGAAGAGAGATTTAACAGAATAGGTCAAAGACTTCGCTATTTCATAATAACTTCTCAGGGGGGACACTTACTTCCAAAGCTGGAAACTTTGAAAAGGTTAATAGTTGGAGGGTTGGAGGATCCCATGTTCAGGAGTGATCATCATACAACCTCTAACATCATCATATTCCCAGTTACATGCAATGGCACACACTTGCAGCACACCAAAGAGCCAGACACAATATCTACATTCCTAGATATTCTTCGTCAGATCCAGAAAACAACATGACCCCTTTAATTGTTTGTCTTTTTCCTATAAAAGGTATACTCAAATAGTATACAAATTGCTGTTAAATTAGAACTTGGGTAGATGGAGAAAGACAGAGAAACAAAGGAGACATAGATAATGGAGAAGATAGAGGATACAGATAGACAGGGATGTATACATGATATATATGTATGTATGTATATAGTATATTATGTATGTATATATGTATGTATATATGTATATATTTATACATGTATATATGTATACATGTATATATGTATATATGTGTATATGTATATATGTATATATGTATGTATATATGTATATATGTATGTGTGTATATATGTATATGTGTATATGTGTATGGTATATGATATATTATGTATATGTGTATATGTGTATATATGTATATATGTATAATATGTTTATATATAGAGGAGAGGGGGGAGCGACAGAGATAGAAAAGCAGTAGAGACAGACGAACAAAAACAATATCATCCAATTACAAACCC
>JAJTUV010006840.1:0-10211 GCA_021653895.1 Mastomys natalensis
ACCTTGCCTCCATCTGTCTCCTGTGACCATCTCCATCCACAGGTTCAGATAAAAAAATTTTGAAGCACACAGGCCTTTTCTCTTCGCATGGGCGAGGGACAAAAGGGAGACTCGACTAAACACTTGTACACTGTACAATTAAACAGGGAGGGCCCAAAATGAAACTTATTTTTGCCTTGTTCTGTTGCAGTCCCATGTCTATGTGTGTCGTGTGCTACGCATCACGTCATCCTGTGGATCCAGGGGCAAAAGGGCCTAAAGGGGGTCTATCGGGTCTATTTTATTTGTTTAATTTTCTCTTTTGGGCATGTCTCTCATAACCGAAGCGACTTTTCCAGCGGGGATTTTTGGGCCCCCAAGCTCTTGGAATCTCCTGTCTCGGCTCTGCAGTGTTTGGGGTTGCAGCCCCCTGGCTATGTTTATTTTTTCTTGAAGGTTGAGGGTTGAACTCATTTTTCCAAATTTTTTCACAAAAACACTCTTACCCGGGAGCCTCCCCCTAACCCCTTGCGATTTTTAAATGCATTTTCTTCTAACTGGGTCATACATAGCTCTACCCCACGTGCTGCAGATGCTTCCAGTGACCGGCCTCCTCAGGGCCATGACCTTCCCCCTCATATCGGGAAAGGGGAGCTGGAAGTGGGATGGGGTAAAGTCCCTGCCGTTGACAAGGTGACAAAACCCCTTGGACGAAAAGTTTTCCCTTTTATGTTCCTAAGACTCGGCCGAATTTGTGGGGGGACCACCCCAGAGGTTTTCCCTGCCCAGTCCTGCTTCTGTCTTTCTTGTGGTTGGACCCGGGCCCCCCTTTAGCCCTCCCCCCCGGGGATCCCCGTTAACAACAATCAGAGACTGAGCAAAACTCCCTTTTTAGATTAGAACTGAGATCTTAGGAACTCATCAATTGGTCAACGGGGAAAAATGGTGTTTACCAGTTTCTGGGACTCAAGAGTTTCCATTTTTTTTTGCTCGAGGAATTCCTGCTCTTACATAGGCGGGAAATGGGGGGGGGGGATCTCATTCTGTCCTTATGCCTACAGTTATTACACATCATATACTACACAAACACCACATACACATGCCCCACATACACAAAAAGACACACACGCACTCAGCACACCATACACACACATGCACAAGCACACACACAAACATACTCGCACAGGACATACATACATACACAAGCACACACACACATGCAACCACATACAGCAAAACCCAAACACAAACCGCAGCATGCACCCATACAACATACAAAAGCACACACACAAAACACAAATGCCATGATGTCCCATACAAGCCTCTTCATCTTTCCCCTTCCCCTTTAAAAATGCAACATTTTCCAAAATAAAGTCCCGGGCCCTCGGGCAATTCTGCCGGGACCAGTGACAGGGGCCAGGTGCTGCCACCCCGTCCCAAAGGCACCTTCGGAAGAGTCCTGGGGAGGAGACCCCAAAAGGGCCCTTATTAGTGGTTGCCCCTGCAATTGTTCCTCTATTTCTCCCACGCCCCCCCTCTTTTCCAAAAAGCCCAGAAAAGGGGCTTTCTGTTTTTAGCCAAAGGGCGAGTTCATTAGTGCATTTTTAAGGAAAAAAGCCCCCTCTGTCAGAGCTCAGTCGTAGCTTTCCTCCAGGACCGTCATTCAATACCCCAACTCCCCCTCCCCTTCTTCCTTCGGGGCCCCGGGAACCTGCCTCACGCTCAAAGACTTCCACAGAAAAAAAAGCTTCAACTCGGGTTTCGAAGGGTGTTCTGATTGCCGGGCCCGGTTGATCCGAAAGGGGTCCAACCTCCCATAAAACCCCCATACCCCAGAGGTGCTGCTCCCCTCGAAAATGGGGGCGGGGTACAGAGCCAAAGGGAAAAAATGAAAACAACCCCCCCTCCCCACTCCGCTGCTACCCATCCTTCATGTCACGACCTGAGGGTTTGTGTCAGTAGGCCCCAAAATTTTACGGGGGCCCCCCTGGTCTCACTGCAGCCCGGGGAAATGTGATTTACCAAGATGTCAGAACTGGGTGGGACGCTGGGGGGTTTATGAAGGGGTGAAGTAAGGATTTTTTGACTCTTGCAACCATCTTTAAAGTGGATTTCTGTGTGAAAAGGAAATATCAAAAAAGGGGGGCTTGGGCTTTTTGTAGGGGAAAGTGACTATCTCCAAAATCCCACCTTTAAATACTTGCTTCCTAGGTGCTTTTTCCCCCAGTTTCCTAGCCCTTTTGGGATTGCAGCCTAACGCATTGGTTTCTCGGGGACTCCTTAAAGGTTACACCCATCCTAATTTCCATGAGCTCTCTTTTTCGTCAAAGATGGGGCCTGCTCCCCCACATTTTTTCCCTAGGGCCTTATGCCTTGAGCCAGCTCACAGTGACCCTCCCTTTCTTGGGACTGCTTTTGTTGGGTTTTTGGTCACAGGGGAAAAAGAACTGACATAGCTTCACACTTGTCTATGCAGAAAAAAAAAGGGACCAACCCTTTAAGGGCCCTGCTCAGTCAAAAAGGCTTTTTAACTGAAGTTTTTTGCTTTTTGGGTGACGGGGCATCAGGCTAAAAACCCAAATAGGATGGAAGAGTTACCACAGCCCGTCAGGCCAGGTCCCGGGGAAGTGTTAAGGGGGATTGAGGGGTGTTGTGCGGTTTGAATAAAAGGGGTCCCATGGTCTAGCACTAGGACTTTGGGGCCATACGGAGTGGTAGGACTTGTTGGAGGACTGTGTCATTGGGTGGCTTTGAATTTCAGAAGCTCAAATCGGGCCTACGGCACTCCCTCCCTCTCCTTCCCCCTCCCCACCCCTCCCTCCTTCCACCCCTCCCCAAACCCCCCTTAGGATCGGGATGGGGATCTTAGCATTTTCTCAACCATTTTCCCTGATGCCACTGCCTTCTGCCATGCACAAGGGACTAAGCCTCTGAAACTGTAGGCCACCCCAAAATTTAATCTTTTTTTGTAAGCATTGCTACCATATGTCTCTTCACGCAAAAGACCTGCCAAAGGGTAATGGGATGCTGGGGGGTGTAGCTGGATGGAGAAGGAGCGGCACGGGCCTCCAAGGGGGCTTAAAAGGGGCCGGGGGCACAGAGAGAGAAGAGAGAAGAGAGGAGAGAGAGGAGAAGAGAAACATGTTGGGGCGGAAAGTCGGGACAAAATTTCAGAAAATTTCTGCTCCCCCATCCCCCACCCCCTCTTCGGGGAGGCTGAAGTGCTTTAAACCCTGCCTCACACGGGCCCCCTGAGCAGAGGAGTCTGTGAGCGGCTTTGGTAGGGGACCCAAAGGGGTTCTTGGGGGGCCCAAAAAAGCTTTTTTGCCTGGTCCCCGCCTACGAGAGAAAGTTGGGGAGAAGGTAAACCCCCCTGAGAGACTACACGCAAGTGCGGGCCCCCTTCGCCCCCCGCTGGGGGCCCCAGCTGGTTGGCTCACCTGAAACTGGCTTTAAAAATTTATGTGCAGAAAACGCAGTGGAACCACCCTCAGGCCCCAAAACTCGTCTGGGAAAAGAGCTGCCACCCCACTGAAACCGAGCCTTCCCCCGGGTCCATGCGGCTTAGGTTCTTCACGGTGCCCAAGTCATAAACCAACAAAATTTCTTCTTCATGTAAAGAAAAAATCCCCCTCAAGTACATTAGGATGGACCAAAGAGCCTGTGGCCCCCACAGCCCCAAGCCACCCACAGCCCCCCAAGCCAACACAGCCTTTAAAGCCACCACGCCCCAAAACACCCAAGACACCCCCAGCCCCCCAACCCCACAACACCCACAGACACCCAACAAACCCCCAGAACCCCAGGGCCCACAGAACCCAACCCCACTGCAGAGGGGGAAAAACAAAGCTGAGCCCCCACCCCGAGTCAACACCTGGGGCCTGGGGGGATCCGAAGGGAGGGGAAGGGGGGGGGAATACAGGGTACCCCCACATCCCCCCCTTGTTTGTTTCTGTAAAGGGGTGTCAGAAAGACTTGGCCATCGAGCACACAAACCCCCCCTTTTAGCCTTCTGGTACTGCTTTAAAAACTTGTGCTTGTCAAAAACGAAACCAAAATTAGGGTCTAAATTCACCATTTTAGTAATTATATCATCACACAACAATAAAAAACCTCAACAATGGGGGGATTTGAAACACTAACTTTCAGAAGGTTTTCCCGTGAATCTATAATCGACTTCTATTTTTTTTTCCCCCCAGACAGAACAAAAAAGGGAATTACTTTAAAAGATTGGGGGGGGGGGGAGTCCTGTGCCAAAATGTGTCCAAAAAATACAAACTTTTCCTGAAATGGACGGAAAGTCCCAAAGTTTTTCTGCACACAGCAAGTCTCCCCAAATGGGTCCCAGGGAAAAAAATTCTATTAGGGGAGTCGTGATTTCAGGGAGTCAAAATTGAAATGTGCATTATTTTGTTGTGTGCGGGTTCCCATAATATCTCTTTCCCTCATTCTCGTTTAACCCACCGCAGAAGTGGCATGAAGCGATTAAAAGAAAAAAAAAAAAACCCGGGGGGAATATCTTCTAAAACTACACAAAATACACAATCACGGTGCTATACTGGGGGGGGGGGGGGACTCAGTAAAATATGGCAACTTGCTTTTGAAGTTGTTCTTTCCCCGCCAAAAAAAAAAAGGAAAAAAAAAAAAAAAAAATCAAAGGAAGGGCCCTTTAAGCTTTCCCCCTGTCAATGGGGAGGGAGCGAGAAAACCATTCAAGAGGCAGTAACACAACAAGAGGTACCGAAATGAATAAAACCCTTTAAACTCCCGGGCCCGTGGGGGCTGAAGGAGCAACTGTGAAAAAAAGGCAGCAAGGAAAGGGCCCCACATAGATGGGTTTACACCCCCCACAAAAAATAAATTCTACAAAAGCCCCGCCAGTCATTCTAAAAAAGTTGGGTGGGACCCCGGTAAGGACCGTGTACAAACATACAGGCCGGGGAACCCAGGACCCCGCCCGGGCCGGATTTCCCCTTTAGGGTTCTGGGTAACTTCACCCTCCCCAGGAAAATGGGGGAATTAACAATAAACTCTACCAGACAATTCCATAGTTAGCCATTACTTTTTTAAATAAAATGAAAAGTCCATACCAACAAAAATTGATCCCCAAGGGTGGGCCCCGTCTTTCATTAAAACCCCTTTATGTTCGTAAAAATCTGGGGGGGCTAGAATCTCAGTGGTTAAAGAGCACTGACTATTTTCCAGGGCCTGAGTTTAATTCCCCCACCTCGGGTGATCACAAACCCCTTAAGGGTCCCATGCCCTCCTGGGGGTCTAAGACAGGGAAAATGTACTCACTAAATTAAATAAAAGTGGGGAGGAGGAGCGAGGAGGGGGAGAGGAGGAGGAGGAGAAGAAAAAGAAATAAAATGAAGTCCACACAAACCCTTCCATAATTTAGACAAAGTCTCCCAGGTCCCTTTACTTCAGGCCCCCGAGCAGGGGACAGCAAGTGCCTCAAGAACACAGAGTGGGATGAGGGTTTTATTGACTCCTTTTTGACCCCCCGACTTGATGCGCCCCCCCCCGCTCGGCGCAAGGCCAGGTCTGCCTCTCGGGGATCTTGGGCACTCCCTTCTTCTCCCCCGCTCTTTAAGTCATTTCTCCTTCATCCCCCTGCTCTCCCCCCGGCTATTAACTGGGTCTATCAACCGGGGCTAAAGGGCCCCTTTTTATACCGCAACCTTTGGGTGATGGGGCCAGTACAAGATGTCAAAAAACCCCCCCTTCTCTTTTGAGTGGGGTATTCCACAAAAGTCACCGATATAGCTCCGGGGCCCCCCCCTCTCCCTCCCCAGTTTCCATCTAGTGTTTTCCACCTTTTCTCTCCCTTTTTTTTTGCGTGTTTTCTCCTGAGCACCAAATCTTTAACAACAATACCATCCATCCCCGTGCTCAAACAAGCTCTCCAATCACGGAAGAAAGCCAAGTGCCTCGGCCGACTCAGCGGGTCACGCTCCTCCTGCCCCACCCCCACCCCCCTTTCGGTCCCAGGTCCTCAGTTGCTTGAACGTGGCTTCCAAGCTGCACACTAGAATGGCTCACTCCCTCTGCCCAAGGCTCTGTCCGCCTATTTTAAAAAGGGGCCCCGCTGTACCCCTTTGTACGGTGACGTTTTTTTTTCTTTGCTACACTGATCACACTTGTATCATAGGCAATCTGTCTTCCTCAGGAAAATGTGATGCTCCTAAAAAAAAAAATGGAATTTTTTTTTTTTTTTGTCCAGTGTTTTTCTTTCCCTCGGGACACAGAGGGGTTAAATTTCGGCACTGGTGGGTGATGATAAATATTTATACATGTTGATTAACTCATGCACCCATGCAGGAAAAGGAAGCACACATTTGTGTAAACATGTTGCCTGTGTCGGGTTCTGTGAGTTTTTAAACTTCTTTGGGTTTGTTGCTGAATGATCCTTAAAAAAAAAAAAAAAAAAAACGGGTAGTAGGAAAAAAAAAAAATCACCGAGCTAGAAAATTAAAAAACATTTAGTAAACGCAGGGTTTACTGTGTCTCATAAACTCTACTCTAAGAGATTTCAGAATTTTAGGCAAAAGGCTGAAAAGGACTAAAGGGTTCTGCCCCACCAGACGACTTTTCATTGAGGACATTGGGAGGACACGGCAGAGACTCTCCGTCCTGTTCCTCTTCAGGAGCACATATGTGAAACAGTTCCTCTAACCCACGTCCTGTCGGCTCACCTGCTCCAGCTGTATCTGCTGCCCATGGCAGGACCGTGTGACAGGAATCTAAATTCCCCTCCATATCATACGAATTTTTAAAATCATTGGTGAGACACTTTGCCACTGGGTCGCTGGCTGAGCAGAGGGGGCCAGGACACTATATTCAATGTTCCGGGCCCCAACCCAAAAGCTACCCAGGACCTTTTAAAAACTGTCTTAGCCTTAATCTCAGCCACATTTTCATCCCGGGAAATGGAGAGGGATCCCTTCCCTTTTTCTCTGTGGTGTTGATCACATAGAAAAGCACCAGTCACAGTAACAACCTTTTTGCTTGAGATTATGCGTTTTTTACTTCCTTTAAATCCCATAAACCAAAGACAAAATAGACCCCGCTGTACCAATTGTTTCGTTGAAGACCAAAGGGCAAGAAGGTGGAAAACATTGTCCGGACCACCGAGCAGGTGAGCACAGAGATTGTGCTTGGCGCCACCACCCCGGGCCTCCGCTGACCATCAGGGGTGGGGGGGCTCTCTCCATGAACCTGGAGGGGAGGGGCTCCAAAGACCCACAACCTTTCCCTCACAGGGGGGGAGGCGCACCAGGGGGTTGAGTGATTTGCTGTTACACCAGGGGCATAGGAAGAAGCAATATGGGTCTCCTTCAATTTTACACATCGACCCATCAAGTAAATTTTAAGAATGGAATTTCCCCAAGAGAAAGATGGGTAAATTCCTCTTTTGTTAAAAGGAAAAAAATGCTTTTTTTAATTTATATAAAATAAATTTATATAAATTTTTATTTATATATGCCATTATTCCCCTATTTTTGTAATACCCACACTATATTTTTTTAAAAATTTTTTTAACACCAAAACACAAAAAAATTTATATAAAATATATTTTTAATATATATATTTTTTTTTGTTTTTATGTATCTCCTTTGGGGGGGGGGGGTTGGGGTTTTTTTTTTTTTGGGGGGGGGGGGCCGGGGGGGGGGTGGGGGGGGGGGGGGAAAAGGGGGAGGGGGGGGCTAAAACGAATCTTGGGTTTTTTGGATTTAAGGGGCAGTTTTCCCTGTATGCACCTGAGTTACCCGAGATTTAAAAAGATTTTTTTTCTTTTAATTACCATTGTTATGGGCAAGCAGAGGATGCCCAAGGGTTCCGGGGATAGATCCTTGAAATTGGGTTTAAACGGGGTTGTACCTCTGACCTGGTGCTGGGAGCCAAGTGGGCCTCTGCAAGAGAAATGATCGGTACCTCCTGAACCATTCTCCGGGCCCCAAATCCCAAACACGTGTTTTATCCCACACTGAACCACCTAATTTCAAAAGCCATCACTGGCTATGTAAAGTCAAACATAGTGCAACGAAAATCTTTTGACCGAACCCAAAGCTGCTGTATCTTAGTTGACGCGACTTTGGGGGTTTTGGAAAACAGCCCGACTGTCTGCGGATTTTCCAGATGGGGGCCGACCTGAGTCACATAAACTCCCAAAACCAAACCCTTTTTTCATACCCTCGAACTTCCCTTTCTTTCTTGGGGCTTTCCCTCTATGCAGACACGTCTGTGGAGGACTCTACTGTCTCTAGATTGTTACTTCCATAACTCGTGATTTTTTGAAAACTATCAAATTCACCATCTGAAAAGGCATACAGCACAGAGTAATTGGGGCAGGGGAAAAAACTTCAGGTTCCCGGTTTCACCCTCGCCCCCTTCCCACTGGGGGTCTTAGTTGCAATGTGGGACTGTTTTTTACATTGAAGCTAAGCAAGCGAGAACATTGACCTTGACAATTCTGAAACATCTGGGAACGCCCCCTAGGGATGCTTTGGGGGGGGTCCCAGACTAGGGGTTTCAGGGAAAAAACCAGGCTAACTAGGCAGCACCCCCTTGGGGTACAGGTTGGTAAACAGAAAAGGGGAAAAGAGTGAGGGCAGCACCCCGCTTTCCCGACTCCCCAGCAGTGTTCATGCCCCTCACTGCCCTGCCCCTTTTCAGCACATGATGAAGGGGACCCTCAAACTTTACCAAATATAGCCCCGTTTTCCTTAGTCCCCTTTGCGGAATTTTTTCTGAGCAAAAAACAGCGTAGAATTAGGTGCGGCAATGGATTAACTACGGGAACCCTTTTTACCCCGGGCAGAACCTGAGTGACAGTCTAGTCCCCCTGGACCCGCCAGCTGCTTTGGAAAACCTACTCTCTGCCCTACACATCTTAACCCTCCCCCTTTTTCCCTTCCCAGCCTTATGACGGGGTAGCCCCTTTGCTTCCTGATGAAAAAGCCTCCCTACCATGGGGCCCACACTTTCATGAAGGTGGGCGGATTTTACAGGTAACGGGCCCAATCAAGACTTCCCAATCTCACTGGAAATTAAAAAAATTCAAAGGGTTTTTTCCATGGGTTCCCGATCCCCCAATAATCTTTCATATAGAATTAAGGCAAGGATAAGGGCTGGGCTGTTGTTAAAGCTAGGATTTCAGGGGTAAAGGGAAAAATGCAAAGGGGGGTTCAAGTGTCTCAGAGCTGCTCAGGGGAGGACAAAAGGGAAAAATTTTATACACTTTTGAACAAGTTCTAAAATCGTGTCCCCCCCAAAAGTGGATCCTAAACACCCCTCCTTTTCCCCCCTCCTTCCTTTTTTCTTTTTCTTCTTCCTCCCTTTTTCTCTTTTTCCTCCTTCCTTTTCCCCTTTCTTTTTTCTGTGGGGAAACTGTACTTACACGTAACCGCAGTAGAGAGACTTGGGGGGGGGTTTGCCACCCCTTTCCGGGGCTCTACCCTCCTAACCTCTGTGTTTTTCCCTTGGGGCATTTGCTACAGGGGTGCCTTCTAGCATTTTAAATAGTGAACAGCATGAGGTGTGGGGGTAAAGACAAAAGCTGCGCTTTCTCTCAGAGGGTTTCTTTTTTAAAAAAACCCCCGAAGAAAAAAAGCCTTTAAAAAAAAAGGGGGAAAAAATGTGCCGGGGCATGAAGTTAATGGGCCCCTGGGTAAAGGGTTTTTTTAGCAGCATTTCAAAAATTTACAGGGGTTGCTCCTTACTGGGTTAATTCCTCCCGACCACTTAATTCCAATGCCTTTTCCGCCCGTAAAATTTTCTGCATATTGACAGGGTGTTGTTGGAATCGGGTTCATGAATTGTAATGTTATTTTGAAACTATCAGTAGAGCTGAAAATTTTCTTTCCTATTTCCCCGATAGGCTTTTTGGGGCAAAGACTTCTAAATAGGCAATTTTCCACCCATCAGCAAGATGCAAAACCTGAGTCAGTTGATTTTTTTCAAAAGACTATATACCCTTTAGACCAAGCCAAAGCCCCCAGGGATGTCCCCCAATGGGGTCTTGCTCTGACGGCTTCGCAGGGTCCTGCCAAGAAAACACTCACCCCCTTAACCCGTCTAGGGACCCAAACCCCGGAAACTTTCCCCGTCTGAAGCAGCATGGCCATGGAGCAAGACTTTTTGTGTCCAAAAACAACTAACAACTAACCACACATCATTAAATTTTGCCTCTCTGAGGGTTTTAATCAGGAGGATTTTTTTTACTAGAG
>JAJTUV010006842.1:0-10133 GCA_021653895.1 Mastomys natalensis
CTTTTTCTTTTTTTTTTTTTTTTTTTTAAAAAAAAAAAAAAAAAGGCCAAAAACCCCAAAAAAAATTACTTCTAAATTTTTTAATTTTGGGGCCCCTCAAATTTTAAAATTTAAAAAAATTTTTTTTATTTTTTTTTTATTTTGATTAAAAATTTTTTGGGTTGGTTAACAAAAAAAAAGGGGGGGGGGGTAAAAGGAAAAAAGGAATTTTTTTAACAAGTTTTAAAAATTTGAAAAAAATTTTTAAAAAAATTTTAGATAATAATTTATTAATAATAAGGTTTTAAAATTTAAACTTTTGGTTTCAGAAAAAAAAAGCCCCGGCCTGTCTGGAAATTTAAAGATAAATTAAAAATTAAAAAGGGGCACCAGCCTTTCTTTTTTCCTTTTAAACGCTCTTTTTATTTTTTAAAATTTTTCATGAAAATTTAAAATTTTAATTTTCTAAAAAAAAAAAAAAGGGGGATTGGGTTGGGTATTTTTTTTTGGGTAAAAAAAAAAAAAAAAAAATAAAAAAAAAAAAAAAAAAAAAAAAAAAAGAAAAAAAAAAAAATTTAAATAAAAAAAACCCCCCAAACCCCAACGGGGGAAAACCCCCCAGGGGGGTTTAAAAAAACGACGTGCCCCTTAAAGGGTTTCCCCCCCCCAAACCCTTTAAAATTTTTCCCCCCTTATTTAATTTCAGGTGGGGTTTTGGGTGGGCCCCCCCAGTTTTTTTCCCTTTTTTGGGAAAGCAAAAAGTTTTAAACCCCAAAAAAAACTTTGTATCTTTGGGGCCTTCCCCGGGAAAAAAATTAATAAGGGGGATTTTGGTTAATTAAACCGGGCTCGGAAACCTTTAAAGGGAATCCCCCAGATCCCCCCTTGGCCTCCAGGGGGGGCCTCTTTGGGCCTCGGGGGCCTTGGGGTTTTAAAATCCAGTTGAGTTTTTTCCCCAACAAAGGACCCTCTATTCGGGAAATTTGTTAAAAAAATCTTTTTTAGAACCAAATTTTGTTTTTCAGGGGGAAATGCCTGTGTGTACAAAACCCATCCATGTCCCCCTTTGGGCCCAAAAATTTATTTTAAATAATTTATTTGGATAAAACCCCGCTTTATATCCTAAAAGGGGAAAAGTATGCTATGTAAAGGAAAAGGGATTTTTTAAAAAAAAAACCAAAAAAAATTTTTGGGAACCCCATAAAACAAAAAAAGATTTTTTCCTTTTAAACAGGGCTCCCTCTTAAACCCAAAAAGAATTCATAAAATGGGGAAGCATTGAGCTGCAACCCTCAGCTCTCGGATTTTTGGTTACACGTCTTTTATAAAAATGCAGGAAAAAAAAAAAAAAAAAAAACCAAAAAAAGGGGCTATTTTTTCCCTTTGCGTGTAAATTTTGGCCTGCCCCGTGAAAGAGCCACTAAAAATCATTTTATCCCATGTCACCCAAGTAAAAGGTTGCAACAGTCACTTTTTGGTGACACAGGGGCCTCTAAAGTTTTTTTTAATTTTTTGTGTGGACAAAAATTGGGGCCCGGGGAAAAACAGGATGAAACCATGAAAAAAGGAAATAAAAACGTAAGGATAAAGTCCTACCCACTCCCACATTTTACTGTGTCTGTTTTCCAAAAAATCCCACACCCTTTGTTAGCATAAACCAAAGATTTAGGCTGCCCCCTCCAAAAAAAAGTATCAGCTGCCTCTGTTTGAAACCTGATCATTCACTGCACTCCCCCTACATAGGTCCCTTGTCTCTGAATAAAAAAATTAAAACCCCATCCCCTTCCAAATTTCAAAAATCTCTTCCAATTTCCTTTATAAATTCCTAAAGGAAAAAAAAAACAAAAAAAAAAAAGAAAAACAAATTAGCTGTCAACGGGAGAAATAAAAGATACTAAGGTTTTAGGAAAAAAGAAATTGGAATAAATTTTTTAAAAAAATCTGTTCTTTTTCATATAATTAAAACCCTCTAGATGGAAAACCAATTTTGGAAAAACCCAAAAAATTTTTGCCGAACTAAATTGCAGTGCTGCTGTGTGACAGGAAATTTAAAAATTTCTTAAAGTGCAGAAACTTTAGATCAAAAAATGTTGCATTTTTAGGATGTAGGCTTAAGGAAAGAATCTAGAAAAAATGTTTTTTAAAGGGAAAGAAGTTTAGTTAAATAAAGGGTGGCTACTTTTTTATTTCATTTAAAATTTAAAATTTTTATTTTTAAATTTAAAACAAATACATATAAACTTTATTTTTAAAGGGGTTAGAATTTGATTTTGGGAAAATTAAAAAAATTATGAAAGGGTACAGTTTTAAACTAACGTTCTATGTTTAGAAAAACCTCATGTGAATATTTTCAAACAACCCTTTCCCTTTTTTTTGGGTGTGACTCATTTTTTTTCTAAATTGTAAACCCAAACCCCTTGCATTTTTGTGCAAAAAAATAGAATTTTTCTTTGATGCAGCATTTTAAGGGCATATTTATCTTCCTTAGGTTGCACTCAGAAAATTACTCTGTGTTAGTTGGTTGTTCCCATTTTTATCATCCATTCATCTCATGAATGCTTGGCATGACCCCCACTGCGGGTTGCCTGCTTAGGGTGGGGGTGAACCCCGAGGGCAGATGCATTTTTAAAAACATTTTAAGTTCTCTTTTTTCTCTTCTCCCCCCCCTTCTCTCTCACCCTCTCCTCACCCCCACATTCTCTCTCTGACTCTCTCTCTGCCTCTCTTCTTGCCTCTCTCTCTCTTCTTTTCCCCCTCTTTTGTCTTTTCTCTCTTGTCTCTTCTTTCCCCTCTGTCTCTCTCTCTCCTTCCCCTTCTTTCTTTTTTCCTTCCCCCTTTAAATTCCCTCATGGCTTCCTTTTTTTTTTAAACACATTTAAAATTTAAAAGTTCTTTCCAGCACCTGCTGTGCCTTCTTTTACCATCCTTTCCAAAAGAACTCTAGAAACGTCTAAACCCCGTTCACTATTTTCATTGCCCCTTTTCCCCTTTTTTGGGAGGAAATGTTTTTAGTTATGGTTTTAAAATGATTTTTGCTGTTTGTAATGTGACCCAGCTTACTCTCAGGGGCAATAGATTTCACGTGATATTTTTTATTTTTTTCCCCGCTTGAAAACAGACCAAAAACACGTTGTCAATGGAATAAATGGAAGACCCAAAATAAAACCCCCACACTTAAGTTTTATTTTTTTACAAAGAAAAACCCCAAACCTATTTCAAGAAAAAAAGAAAGCATCTTCAACAAAACTGCTGTTTTAACTGGCTGTGGGTAGTAGAAAAATAAAAACAGGGCCCATATTTTTCACCCTTGGGACAAAGGGTGAAATTTCCCAAAGGGAATTTAAAAACCTCAACATAAACCAGATACACAAAATCTAAAAAGAAGAGAAATTTGGGGAAAGAAGAGCCTTTAACTCATTGACCCCAGGGGAAATTTCCCAAGCAGAATCCCCAAAAGTTCATGCCTAAAACAAGAAAATTAAAAAATGGGACCTCAAAGAAAATGGAAAGCTTTGGGAAGGCAAAGGACATAAAATGGTTTTATAAAAAGACAAACCCCGCCCAACCTTTCGATTGGGGAAAAAAAAAGTTTTACAAAAACCCCCCCTGGGGGGTTTAGCACTAATATCCAAAAAATATAAAAAAACTCAGGAAGCTAACCAAACCAAAAAAAACCCAAAAAACAAAAATCAAAAAAAGGGGCATGGGGAAATAAACAGAGAATTAAAAAACAGAGGGAAAATCTCAAATTTGAGATGTTTCCTAAAAAAAATGTTCAAAAACCCTCCCGTATTTAGGAAATGCAAAACAAAACAATCCTGAGATTTTCCCCCTTACACCCTTTTGAATGGGGTAAGGGTCAAAAACCTCAGGGACAGCACCATGGTTTTGGGGAGGATGGGAGAAAGAGGGTCACTCCTCCCAAATTTGGGGGAGGAATTTCCAAAAATGGTCAAACATTCTGGAAATCCAATCTGAAAACTTCCTAGAAAAGTGGTTTTATTTTTAAATGGAATACCCACTTTAGCTTTTTAAGCAAAGGACATCCTGAGGGTTTTTCAGGCAAATGGGGGGAAAATAGGAAAATCATCCTTTGTGAGGTAACTCAACAGAAAAAGACATGCATGGGTTTTTTTTCACTAATAAGGGAAAATTTTGCCAAAAAAAAAAAAAAAAAAAAAAAAAAGTCCAGAGGGGAAATAAAAAGTTCCAAAGCGGGAAGGGGCCCAAATGAGGGGGTGCAGCCAAAAATTACTTGGGGGTGAGAAAAAAGCAACCACAAGGGGGAGGGAAAAAAAAGGGTCCCGGGAGGGAAAGTGGTGAGGGGAAGAGGGGGAACAAAGATCTGGAAATTGGGGGGGGAAGAAAAACGGACTGGGGGGCCTGAGGGGGGGGCCCGGGGAGGGGAAAAGGGGGGGTCAAACCAGGCAACCTCTGGGGGGGAAATAGGAGGGTTTTGGTGTAAAAATGGGGTTCCCCGAGGACCCCGAAAAGGGTGGTTAAATTCCCCCAGGGCTTTCCCCAAAGAAGGGGCCTTTAGAAATGGGGATTTTTGTTTGGGGAAAAAGGGAAACTCAGACGGGGCCCTCTCCGGAAAAATGGGTCCGGTTCGGGGGAAAGCGGTTGGGGGGCCATCCCACAACCTCCCATCCCCTTAACAGGGTCGCCGGGGCGGGCAAGGGGTGGGGGGTTTGGGGTTTGCGCCCATAAGGTTCCCTTTTAAAAAGGGAAATTTTCCCCCGGATTAAATGTTTAAAAGGGGGGGGAGGGGAAAAAAAGGTTCAAGACCGGCCCAAAGGGGGGGGCCCGGGGGGGGCCAAAACACCCCAAAATTTTCCTATTAAAATGAGGGGTTTTGGAAAGCGCTACAAAAAGGAATTTTGCTTCCCCAAAAGAAACCCCCAAACGTTTACCAAAAGGTCTTAAATAGGGTTCCCCCAAAAAAAGGACAGAGCTGGGGACCCCATGGTTTAATTAGGGAAAAGGAAAAAGGTTGGGGGGCCGGGGTTTTTTTTTGGGACAAGGTTTTTTTTTTCTAAGGCCCCCAGATCTTCCAATGGGCCCCAAAAGGAAGCATTAAAAAACCTGGTCGTATCCCCAGGGCCCCACAAAAAACAATTGGGGCGGGGGGAAAAAAAAAAAATAAACCCCCAATAAAATGAAAAGGTGTTTAAAAGGGGGGGGGGGGGGGGGGGGGGAGGGGGGGAAATTTTTTGGGGGGGGGGGTGGGGGGGGGGGGATTTTCAAATTTTTAAATTTACTTAAAGAAATTAAATTTTTTGGAGTTTAAAATTAAAAATTTTTAAAAATTTAAGGGAAAGAAGGAAAAAAAAGGTTAAATTTTTGGGAAAAATAGGGCCCAAAAGGGGAGTAAACAAAGGGGATGGTTTGGGAAAGGAATTTGAAAAGTTTCTTTTGGGTTTAAAAAATTATGGGTTTTTAAATTTTTTAATACGAATTTTAAGGTAAAGGGGGAATTGGGGTCCATAAACCCTAAACTCTGAGTTTTTTTTTTTAGGGGGGGAAAAGGGTTTTAAAACCCTTTTAAGAGGACCGGGGGGCATTTTTTTTTTTTTCCACTTAAAATTGGAAACCCCCGGGGGGAGATTTTTTTCCTTTCCAGAAAAAAGGTTGGAAAAACGGAAACCAAAAAAAGAACACATAAGAGAGGGGGGCCTAGTTGTCAGGGCCGCCTTTGAAAAGTAATATATCCCTAAAGGTAGATTGGTACCCCTTTCCCCGGGGGTTTCTTGGGGGGGGTAAAAATTTTGACGGGGCCTTCTTTCGAGAAAAATTTAGGATCTGGGGGAATAAACGGGGAATTTTTCCAAAGGGTGTTTTAATTTTTTTAAAATTAAAGGTTCTGGGTGGGAAAAAACCGGTTTTTTCGGTCTTCAGTGGGGGTTTTAAAAATTTGGGGGGGGGGGGGGGGGGGGGGGGGGGTTTTTTTTGGGGATTTAATTTTTTTTAAAACTTTTTTTTTTTTTTTAAATTCAGTTAAGGTTTAACAAAAAGGGTTAAACCCCGGCACAATCCTGAGTTTTAAAATTTTTTTCAGGGCTCGGGAGGGGTTTTTCCCCCCCCCTAGTGGAACCGAAATTTCATTAAAGAAAAAAAAAAAGGGGAAAAAAGGGAACAAAAAAAACCCCACTACCACAAAAAAAAAAAACACAAACCCCAAACAAAATTAGAAGTTGGAGAGAGAAAAAAACCTGGGGCTCAAAATACAACCTAAAAAATATGATTTTTAAAAAACCTTCAGTTTAAAAAGAAAGCCCTTTTGTAATCAAACCAACTTGGAAAATAGTTTACAAAGATTTGCAGTTTCAGGTACCCTATGTGCATTGATCAATGTGGGGCACATTTAACGCATCGGGGTGTTTAAAAATTTGACCCAAAAGGACCTAAAAAGTAAAACCCCCCACAAAAAAAATTTGAAAGGCAGAAACCTACCCCCTGTAAAGAAGGCCCAATGAAAGGGCGCCTGATTTTTTAAGATTCGTTGTTTGAAGTCATTTGATTTAAACTTTATTTTTTAATTTTTAAAAAATTTCTAAAAATTTTAATGGTGTAAATATTTTTAAAGGTGCCAAAAGTTTCTCAAATTTTATAAAATTTTTGGTTTATAATAAACATAGTGTCTAAATTTTAGCCAGGTCTACTAAAACATTTTAAAAGGGCCCCTGTCAGTGTTTTTTTTTTTCCTTTGTTTTAAAAAATTTTTGCAAAGTCCAGGACTTTCTCCTGTTTTTAAAATAAGGGAAATGCCCTTGAAAATTTTTAAAAATTTAAAAAGCTACTTTTTATTTAAATGCCCTTCATACCTGGAGACCCTTTGGGGAATTGGAAATTTTTATGGGGAGATCCAGTTATTCCTCCCCATTCTTGCTTTTAAACTTTTGGCTGACCCTTGCTGGACCCAAGGTAACAAAATCAGGGAAAAACTGTTAGAAACGGGAATTTTTGGTCTCATTTTGGGAATTATTTTTAAACTAATGCCTTTTCATACTTGGGGAAAAAAGGCCCGTAAAGAAAAGGGGAAAAATTGGTGGAGTAAAAATTAACCCCCTGTTGCTAAGTAAAGGGAGTAAACATTTTAGATAAAATCCCAAAAACCCCCCAAAACCCCCGGGCTCACTCATCTCTAAAAGGGGAGAAAAAGTGTGAAAAAAAGAAATCATTAACACCTCTGGTATTTTTTATTCCAACCCAATTTCCCGGAGCCCCAAAATTTTCAAAAAGGTTTTTTACCACATAATTCTTTTTTTTAGTTTAAAACTTTTAAAAATTGAAGGGCTTTTTTTTTCCCTGGATCGGGAAATAAAATGTTTTATGGATTTCACTGTGCCCTGTGTTGTTTTAATCTAATGTAATCCTTTCTGTCAATTTGGGGGGAAATTTCCATTTACCTATATTCAGCCCAGTATGAACTTAAGTAAAGGGGGCAGAAATCTACCCCATCACCCCGGTGTTTCCCTGACAACCCTTTTTAGATAGTCAGTAGTAGTGGGGAGGTTGAGAGGTTTTGGTTTTCCCTACGGGATACTGGGATACGGAGTGGGATCATTAAGCAAGCTCATGGTAAAACCCCTAAATATTTATATTGAAAAGGGTTTCCTTCCCCCTCCTAAAAATTTTCCCAGTTTGGGCCCCTTTTTTGAAAAAAATTTCCCTTTTATATTCCCGCTATTCCCGTTGGCTTTATCCCAACTTTCACACACTTGTAAACATGGGAAAAAAAAATTTTAAGGGACCAGGGTTTAAGGGTTTCTGCCCTGCCAAACACACTTTTTTAGTTTGGGTTCATGTATATTTTTTTTTTATATTATATACAAAAGGGAAAAAACATAAGGGTTTAGGGGGGTAAAAGCCTTCCAGACAATCAAAAGAACCAGCTTTTTGTCCTGGGAAAACCCCTGTAACAACAACAACAAAACCAAACCCCCGGGCAAAAGTTTTCACCTGACTGGGAATCCCAGTTTCTGGGTAAACGGGGGGCCCAAAAGGGTTTTCGGTACTTTTATTTTCCCGACAAAAACAACATAATTTCCACACCCTTTGGTCCCAAATTCATACCTTTTCCCCCAACAAAAACAGGCCGAAGACCCGACAGACGACAGATAATCTAAAACCCCAAAACAAAACCAAGGTGAATGGTTTCCAGGAAAAGAAATCTGAAGATTTCTGGCCCCCCACAGGGAAATGTTCAAGAAAACCCCGTGTAATTATAACACACACACACACACACACCAAACACCAAACACCACACACATCACTTTTACCCTGAATTTTGAGAAACTTGAGCTTTCCTTGGACTATTGAAAAGCCCAAAAACCCAACATTCCAATCAAACCCAAACTAAATACATATGATAATAGTTGCCCCCACTTTTTTTTAAAAGGCACAAAAAGCCCAGCTTTATTTCAAGAGAAACTGAAAAGAATCACAGATAAATTTTATGAGGGCTGAAAATAAGCTCACACAGCGGACCACACAACACACATGATGTGTGGTTTGTTGAAAGATGACTTTGATATGATCAGTGTTGGTTGTGAGATCAGTGAGAAACATATTTTCCTCTATAGGGCTGGTGGGGGTATGAACTTTTGAAATAAACCTATAGTGAAAGATAATTTTTTCAAGTATTCAGAGTAAGAGGTATCAACCATTCCATCTTATAACACACAAATTTGTTACACCTCCCAACAACAATGTGTGAGTTTACATATACAGAAATATTCATGAATTCACACTAGCTGGAAAATCTAGAAACATCATAAATGCCCACACATTAGAAGCTGACAATGTATATTATGGGAAGTAATATTAATATCTCTATCTTTCCCCTCTACTATCTATCTATCTATCCTATCTTCTATCTATCTATCTATCTATCTATTACATTACTATATTACGCTGATAATTTCCCCATAAAACTTTAAATTTTGAATTCAAGTCGGCTTCAAGTGTTAAGTGCAAGAACGCTCTTGTGTACCTAATAAAAATCTACTGCTTTTATTTTTGATGAAAAAAAAAAAACCTCCCTACATAAAAACACAATTATTTACTCCAAAAAAAGAAGAGTAACTTTATACCCTCCCTCTTCTCCATCTCTTTTTCCCCCCTCCGACCTCCTCTTCATCCTCTTCTTCCTGCCCACCCTGACCCTACTTTCTTTTTTGGGATTTTTTAAGTAGAGTTTTTATTTCACACATGGCTCAGGCTGGTCTAAAACTCCTGTTACCCAGGCTGAACACAAAATAATAGTGACTCTGCTACCTCAGCCTCTTTCTAAATGTTGGTTTTTAGCCTGCGCATCATGAGGTTCTCAGCTATTCTCTAGGATGGCCCATAACTGTCTTTTTTAGGATGACTCTATATTAATTAATCCGATCCATGGGGCTAAGATGCAAAATATTTTGACAGCAGAGATAACAGTTCAGGACCACATCTGTTCACCTCAGGCTTCAAACAATGTTTTTGACTGCCTTTGACATGAAATATTGTGACAGTCAACAAAGCCCACATTGCTGAGTGCATTGGATAGCCTATCAAACAATTTTGGGTGACTACAGTGCTCAATCATTTAATTTTAAGTTCAGTAGCTTATCTGCTTCTCTACCCGAATTTTGTGATTTGCAAATAGGTAGTTAAATTTTTATTAAAATTCAGAACTAAGTTGTTCTTAAAACTTTTGGAGTGATAAGAACGAATGACTGGCAAGTTGAGTAAAGTCTCCATACTATAATCACCAGGGCCATGTTTAAAATTGTCTTGTGGTTTTTCCAGATCACAACCTGTAGTAAGGTTTTGTTCTCTTATTGGGGGATATTTTTATTGGGAATAAAGTTTTATATTTTACAGAGGACCACCGGGGTTTTTGTCCCAAATTCAAATTCAAAACCCCTTTCAGTGACCTTGAGTAAGATTCCTGTCTCATTACCTGAGCTGGACCAACTTCCTTTTGTGGGTATCACTTCCTACTCTGTATTCTGCAAGTTCCCAGACTGATGCTCAATATTGTAGAGTTCACTTATTTTAGCTCCATCTCCTAGAACAGAGAAATGGGATACAGCTGGAAAATTTCAAAACAGTTCAATCTTCTTTTCTCAGAATATATGGGATTGCTGAGAAGTATTCTAAGTGCCTTTTAT
>JAJTUV010006843.1:0-10319 GCA_021653895.1 Mastomys natalensis
CCGCCAGTCGAAGCTAACCAACACTAACGAAAAAACTCACGGGGGAAGTGTAGGGAAATAAGAATGTAAATGACGTAGCTATCAGGGGAACAACTGGATGTTCCCCAAACCAATATAACACTGCACCCCAGTTCCCGTAAAGGGGACGGGGGGGTCCCAAAGGGGCAGTTCGGGAGTGAGTGCCTGCCAGGGAACCCATGGAGACCTGAGTCCACCCCCCATCGCGAAAAGTAACCACAGGAAAACGGGGGGGGGCCACCTGGACGCCCAGATTTTCCCGGTCCTGGCTACCAATACTAATTGAGGAGCTCCGGGTTCAATAAAAGACAGGGGCTCAGAAAATGAGTATAAAATCATTTACAAGACAACCGCATGCCCCCCTGCATTGTGCACTCTTTCATGCCCACTTGCATGAAATCCACTCCCCATAACAACATAAAAATAGTTTTACCAGGGGGTGGAGTGCACGCCTTTTTCCAGCGCTTGGGGGCAGAGGCAGGGGGTTTTTTCTGAGGTCGGGGCCCACCCTGGTCACAATGATTTCCAGACACCCGGGGCACACAAAAAAAACCCTTCTCGAAACAACCCCCCCCCCAAAAAAAAACCAAACCAAAACAAAACAGAGATGTCTTCATGAAAAAAAACAAAGTTTTTTCAGCATGGTTTCCGTGAACTGACAAACGGTCACCCACTGACTGTATCAAAGGGTTCCCTCTCTGATTATTTAGTTAAAAATTTTTCAAATTTATCTGAAAAATTTTTTTTTACCAAACTTTTTTTCTTCGGGATTGTGGGACTTTGTATTTAAGAATTTTAGATGATCAAACGACACTTTAAATATTTTTTTTAAATTTTTTATTTTTTTATTTTTATTATAAAGAAATTGTCTTCAGACACACCAGAAGAGGAAACAATCCCTTACAGAGGTTGTGAGCCACCATGGGGTTGGGGGAATTGAACTCGGGACCTCTGAAAACAATTATCTCTTAACCACTGATCATCCTCTCCAGCCAAAATATATTTTTATAAAAAAAAAAAAAAAAAACAAAAAACCGGGGGGCTAAGGAGAGGCTTTTTTTTGCCATAAAGATAATCGGGGGGGGGGTTTCTTTTTTCCACCCCCCCTTCCCTTTTTTTTGTCCCTTTAAACCCCCGAACACTAATGGGAAGGGGGAAAAGGAGAGGAAAAGGGAAAGAGACCCAATAAAGTCATGGTCACAAAGGGCAACAATATTATTAGACATTTCCGCTGACTGGGGACCGAGCTGCCGGGGGCAGTTTATCTTCGCATCATATCCTTTCTTTTTCAGTTTTTTTTTTTTGAGCCCAAACCCTTTAACAAAGGGAACCAATAGCAACCCAGCCCAACCTGCCCTCTGAAGCGTCCCCAAATTCCGATGCACACATTTGCAAAACTGCAGTTGCAGAGTTATCCCCCGCAAGGCATGGTCGTTTGCCTCGAAGGCAGGGTCAGCAGCCCCACGCCCCCACACCTGGATTAAAGAAAAAAACACATTCTTTAAAATTTCTTGTTTTTAAAAAAACCAAAAATTCCCAAAAATTCTCACTACTACGTGTCAGCCTACATGTAACCTAAACCCCCAGAGGGGGACGGAGTTTCCCCGAGCAACTGGCCAGATACATGGCTTTGGTTTGATTGAACCCTTTTGTTTTGAGAACCTCCTGTCTTTCTGTAATTTGGGGGTTAGGTTTTGGGTTTCTCTTACCCTGCTGCAGAGCAAGAGCATCTGGTTAGGTTTTTTATTTATTTATTCTTTCATTTTTTATTTTTTTATTTTTGTTACTTTGTGTTGGAAAGGGGGTTGGACATGTTGTATAGCAGTAGGGAGGTCTGGGGACTTTTTCCTTTAGTGGGGATTCCAGTCTTCAAAGAAATTTTGAAGAGGCCTCGGGTTGGGGGCCCTTCCTTAAGAGGGGAGATAGGTAGGGCGTTTTAGCCTCCATCATCCCACCACCCCCTTTGAAGTACCGGGGGGTCAGCGGCTGCCCCTTCAGCTTGGCGGAGGTGTAAACTCAGCACTGGGGGCTTCAAAGTAAAAACCCTTTACTACAAAAAACCCAAGGTAAAACTTCTCGCTAGTGGTTCACAGCCCCGGGCTGTGGGGGTAACACCAGTTCAACACTAGGGAGCATGAAATTTTGCTTTTGGACACTGCGGGGTCAACGGTTTTACAAAAAAATTTTGGGGAACATTGAACGGGAGCAAAAGGGTTTGGGATTTATTAAACTTTTTAAAAAACCTTTTTATTGGATTTTCCCCTTTTTTAAAGGGCGGAGGGTGAGGGGAATTCAAAATTTTACAGGAGGGACCTGGGTTCTTTTCCGGGGGAAAACTCTCCCCCCACCTGAGACCCAGCCACAAAACCCCCAAACCACATTGGAAGGAAGAACCACTCCCTAGCTTTGTCCTCTGACCACGCACACTTAGCATGCATGCACCTACCCAACACACAAAACAATTGTCCTGACCTCTGCACACATTTAGCTCGCATGCCCTACACAGACTCAACAAAACAACTTTGCCTCTGACCTCTGCACCATTATGCTACCATGCACCACACAGACTACCCAAAAAAAACCTTAAAAAAAAAAAAAACCACGCGTTCCCATCCCCCCCCCCACCCCCCCCACCCCCCGAAATAAATTTTGAGCGGGCAAAAGGCCTCAATAGGAAAAAGGAATTACTACCAAGCTAAGGTTTTTGATGAATCGGAAGTTAATTTCCTTCGCTGGGGGGAAAAAGAAACCTAAGGTCTTGAATTGAAAAAAAACTTGAGAAGGGGGGGCAGGGGTCCTCCCAGCCCAGCCTCCCTGGGGGCGTCCTTCACAGCCCAGCCCCTATCTCAAGACCCATTTTAAAACCTCTTCTTGTTTTCTGAAAGACTCAACGGGAACACTGACGCAAGGCCCCCAAAGGCAGGTTTAGAGCCCCCATTACTCCCGAACCTTTGTCAAAAAACTCTAGGAGGGGGGGCACACTCCCCTCTGGGTAAGCATTATTTACACTTTCTTTCTTTTTTTCCCCCTTTGGCATCGTCTTCAGTCCCCCCAGGGCAATGAGCCCAAAACCCCAAACTCTCTCCTCTCCTTTTCCCATAGGGGGCCAAAGATAATTTCTCTTGTGTTTTTTTGGAGCAGGGACGGACAGACAGGCCTCCACACAAGCCCACTGGAGGGGAAACCAGGAGCGAAGGGCCCACAATGCCTTCAGTAAAAAGGGGACAATGACCCATTGTTCTTTTTTACCAGTTCCATCTTGCACTTCAGCTTTCCACCACTTCCATAGAAACCCACTGCTCCCCTTTTGCCTTTTGCTGCTACTTAGGGGCTACATGGAACTGCGGGCTCTCCAAACCCTTTTATTAAAATTTTTTCCCATGGTTCCCAAAAGCCAGGGCTGTCTCCGGCCACATTACGGGAAAGGAGGAAAAAAATGAACCCGTGCAATGTTTTAAAGGTGGGTGTGGGGACTGGGGGTACTCGTGGTTTAAAACACGGCTGCATTTCTAAGGACCTGAATTCGTTCCCAGCACCTGCGGGAGGCTTACACCTCTGTACTCCTTTCCCGGGGGCTCTCAGACCCTTCCGGTCTCTAAACATCGTGCATCAAGGAGGCCAGACCATGTAAACAAATACGCACCATAGAAGTTTGAAAGAAGTTTTTAAGGGGGAATTTGAGAGAATGTCTGCCCAACACGTCTTGGCAGAGCTGCCAGGGACTGAGCAACCCCCCAGCTTGGGGCCAAGAAAGGGACATAAGGCAAACGTATATAAGAGAGGGGGGGGCCAGAATGCGCACCGCTGTCATTGCGCGCCAGAGTCCAAGGGGGGGCAGAGGCGGCAGATTTCGATTCTATCCACCTTTTTTGCGGCCCAGGGTTCGCCCTCCCCACCCGGGGAAAAAAAAAAAAAAAAAAAAGCCAGAGTGGGGGCACCGTTTTTAAAATCCCAGCACGGGGAGGCAAGGCAGCAGATTTTGATTTTAGGCAGCCTTTCTACAATGATTCCAGACCCGGGGCTTACAGAGAAACTCTGTCTTGGAAAAGCCAATAGATAAATAAATAAATAAATAAAAAAATAAATAAATAAATAAATAAAAAAAAAAAGGAAAAAATTTAAAAGTTGGGGGGGCTGTTGCATTTTCCGTTGGAAAATACAACTCGAATAACAAATAGCCCCTCTTAGAGCCGTTTAGCTACCACCCCTCCCGGCTTGTGCCATTACAGATACCTAAAAACCTAGTGCATGAAAAGGAAGCCAAAAACCGGGGGGGAGGGGATTTTGGGGGATGCAGCCCCAAAGGGCCCCAAACCCTGATTCACACACCCCTTGATTACTCATTCTCACAGGCGACCTTTCTCATCATTTTACCCCAAAACTTGGAATGAATGTGTATGCGTTGAATGAGACTACCCTGTAAAGTTCTTTCTTTTTTTTAAAAAATTCCAAAGGAAAAGCCTGGGGGGGGGGATTTTTTCAGTTTTATAATGCCAGGTTCCGGTATCAGAACCCAAGAAGCAGGAATTTGAACAACCAGCCTGCCACACGAGAAACAAAAAATCGTGCCAAACTTGTTTTTTTCTCAGCCTTTCCACTCATAAATGGGGGCCCACGGGGGAATAGTAAGAAAATCTCCCCGACACGTCCACCGTCCAACCAATTTTCTCACTGAGATTCTTTTTCCCCTGTAATTCCGGTCTTCTTTTTTGAGAGATTACATGGCACCGAAATTCTGAGTGGCGGAAGCTTGAACCCCGGATGAGAGTTTGGGAAGGCGGCAGGGGGAAATGCAGGTCCCCACGCATGGGGTATGCGCTGAGTACAGACTGTTTCCTAAGGGGGAAACTAACAGGAAGGGACTGTTGAACAGCATATCGCTCCATCTCAGTAAAGCACAAAAATGAAAAAGGAAAAAGGAAGATAAAGATGCTAGCTTGCTTATTGTACAGCTGGCAGGGTAAAAACCCCCCCCAGAGTTCAAGTCCCCACAGGCTAGAGAGCACCTGGGGTCCAAAACCATGGGCACCCCAAGACAGATACAGATAGGGGGGATCAGGGGAGAAGAGAAGTTTTAAAAGTTTTTACCCTTTAAAAAAAAATACTATAAATTTACATTAAAAAAACAGCCCCATACAAGGAATTTTGTAGCCCAAAAGTTCCCCTCTGATCTATTAAAATTAAAGGGAAAAATTTTATTTAGGTTATGGGGAACCCTGCGGGGTGTCTGCAGGGTGTGAGAGTGACGTGAGGCTGTGGGGGGGCCCCCCGCATGCCCTTTATGTTGTGGGGAACTTTAATCCAGCTTGACACAACCAGAACTTCAGGGGGGCAAATCTCACTGAGGGGTTACCGACATCAATTGACCACGGGCATGCCTGGTGACTTTTTTTATTTATGGGGGAATTTCTTGTTTGGTGATCCTATCTTAGGCAAACCTTGCCCCCAGGGGGAGGGACTAGGGGTTGTATAAAAAAGGGAGCGAGCATGAAGCCATGCCTTTCAGAAACAACAACACTTTTTTGGGCCCACCCTGCCAAACTTCCTGGGTAATGAGTTCCTTTTCCCCTATGTGGAATAACAAGCAGGGGACAGGGCACATTCATTTCCTTACTGTCCCCGCTCCCGCCCTGTGGCTTCCCTCTGGGACGACTGTAACCTGGAATTGAAACCAAATAACTTTCCCGTCTCACTTTGTCTTTGGGGTGAAATGTTTTACTCAGCAATAAAAAGGGAACAGGGGGGAGAGATGGCTCAGAGTTAAGAGCCTGACGCTCTTTCCAAAGGGCCTGAGTTCAATTCCCCAACCCCATGGTGGCTCCAACCATCCGTAATGGGGGCCGATCCCCTTCTATATACTGAAAACAGCTACATGACTCATTAAATAAATAAATAAATTTTTTAAAAAAAATTTTAAAAAAAAAAAAAGGAAACTAAAAAACATTGTAGGTGATTTGCACAAAATGAGAGAAAATCCATCTTATGCTAGGGGGCTTTAATCGCATACTAAATTGGGGCCCAAGACAAGGCAAGTTTAGAGTACACGTAGTCAAAAAGTAATTAGGACCAAAAAGGGGTTTTGGGTTTAACTGTTTCCTTTAGGCACCTCTGGCTTTTTCACCACCCAACCCCAAAAACACATGCTCTAGCACCTTTGGTTCTGAAACCCACCCCACGCTACACACAAAGGGAAAAGGCCGGGTTCCTCAGCTCAGATTTGAAGCCACCGCACTTTTGGAATGCAGTGTCCCTTCTGACACGAATTTTTTGTATCTCATGGGGATATGGTTAAATTTCAGAGAACACAGATTTCCTCGTGTGAAGCGTGTTGGGTTACATCATGTTTGAGTGATTTTAAAAAAGGTAACCCCCACAATTTACAGCACCTCTGCGTTGGAGAGGCTGGGTTCAGCCCATCACTTACATGCTGGCTCACAAATGTCTGTAAACCCGTCCTGGGATCTAGCTTTTTCGGCCTCCGGGCACCGAAAACCCCACTGGGACACAGATACACTGCAGCAAGCACTCCCACAAAAAAAAACTTTTGAAAATTGGCATTTGAGTGCTGACTTGCCCACAAAAACAAAATGCTCCGCTGGGGGGAAATTATTGGAACACATGAAGCCCTGAAATTTTGTAGTCACAAGCATAAAGCGTGCAGTATGGCACATCCCCACTACCCAGCAAATATGAGGGGGGCCTGGGGTACATGAAGACTCGTTTCAAAAAAAAACACCAAAACAAAAACAACAAACAAAAAAATAAACCCAAAGTTTGTTTTAATAATTTGGGCTTGGGGTTAGAGCCTGTTTTTTTTAAGGCCTTAAAAATCTTTTCATTTTTTCCCATGCATTTATAAAAGTACCATTCTCATACGAGACTATAAAATCAAAATTTCAATAACATGAAAAAAAATCAAAGAGTTCCTTTAGGGTCAAAAACTTGGGCAGTATTTAACATCGCCTTACCCCCCCAGCTGTGTTTTTAGATTTCTCATTTCCAGTACCTACTGCTTTAACCCCTTTTTTAAAAAGGGTGACTTTTAACTCCTGATCCTATGTCTCTCTTCAATGCTGGACGCGCATGCCCCACCACATCTGACTAAGTTTAATTTCTTTTAAATACATTCCCTATAAAATTTCTTTTAAAGTAAAACTTGTAAAAAATTTCATAGTAATCAAATAAACCTTTTTTTTGCTTGTTCTTTTTTTTTCAAACAGTTTCTCTGTGTTGCCCGGGTTCCGGAACTCACAACTGAGACCAGGCGTCCTCGAACTCAGAGATCCTCTTCTCCTCGTCCCAATGTTTCGGGTTAAAGTTGTGCCACCCCCCACACACAAATAATTTTTTTTAAAATAAATTTTTTATTATCCGTGTTTTATTTGAATCTGTTTTTTTTCTCCCAAAAGCCCAGGCCTGTGAAGATGTCTTGGCAAAAGGGAATCATAATAGAAAGTTTTAGAACCTTGATCTATGGATTATCAATTCCCCTATCCATAAACTTTCCTTCCCATGGGAAAAGCAAAGGCGTCAAAACTCGCTGGGGTCAGAAAGGGGGGCAGCACTTTTTGACAATCTCAAAAGGTCCAGACGGACTATGTTTACAGTACCCGGGGAGAGCTGATCCAACAAGGCGGAAAAATTCCTACACCAGGCAGGGGCTCACTCATTTTTAAACCCCCCTACTCAGGGGCGAGGCAGGCGACGAGTTTGAGGCCCGCCTGGCACACAGTGAGCCCTAGCCAGCCAAAACTACTATGAAACTCGTCTCAAAAGACCCAAAATTTTGGGGGTGGGAAAAATGGGCCCCGTTTAAAGGGACCACGACTGCTTCCAAGGGCCTGATTCAATTCCCCGACCTAATGTGGCTCACAACCATCGTAAGGGGTGTAATTTACCCTTCTGGTGTTCTGAAACAGCTACAGTGTGCACAAATACAAAAACAAATCAAAATTTCACGGGGCCCTTTTTTACCTGATCACGGGGGCAAGCCACACAGACCAGAATCCTGTGGGCCCGACTGGTTTTAAAAACCCCCACTAACCAAAGCAGCCCTGGAAGGGGGGTAAGGAAAACCCTTTAAGGGCCCATCAGAGGAAAATAAGAAAAACATAGCTGGGTTTCACACGGCCGGGGGGCCAAAAGAAATACAAAAAACCTTGAGGAGTTGAGGCTGAGGCTGGAGGGGGGTTAGGGGAAGCTGACCCTTTGTTTCCAACTACACTCATGTGTGAGGGGGGCTAGGTTGAATTTACTCCCCACCAGTGTCACAGTTGGGGGGAAACTTTTTTAAAGGTCAGGAGAGCACCATTGGAAAGGCTTATCACGGGGGGGGCTTAAAAGGTTTTTAAAAACCGCTGAGCCATTTTTTTTTATTGATATTTTTTTTTATTTAGAAAACAGTTCACCCCTTTTCTCATTTCCCCTCCCAGAACCCCCTATCCTAACCCCCTCTCCTTTTTCTTTTAAAAACCCTTTTGATTTCATCATTATAAGTCGTTCAGGTTTGGGCTACAAAAACAATAGATCAAATAGCTGAGGAACAAAACAATACAAAAACACAAAAGTCAAAGAAAAGCAAGGCTTTTAAAAACCAATTAGTGAACATCCCCCGGTCATTGTTTTTTTAAAAGGGTTATCAGGTGACCAAAGACTGAGCCACTTCCCTATCCTAACCCCCAAAGGGCATTTTTTATTCTAAGCCTACTTCTTTTTTAAACCTAAAAATTTTAAATTTCCCGCGAAATTACTTCTTTTTTTAGCCTAAATTTAGATTTTGCCTGAGTTACTTCTTTTTTGTCGTTGACATTTTTTTTTTCACATTCTTCTTCTATGCTTGTGGATCAAGAACAAGTGCCCCCGCCCAGCACATGCCGACGGGGCGCGCCCTGTTCCCGCCAGTGGCCCTGGGCCAAAGCCCCCAACAAACCTTTTTAAGGGCCGGTCAGGGGGAAAAATACACCTTTTCACAGCAAGGAAAAATAACCAAACAGATGGTTAACATAAACAAACAAAACTGCTGTAGGCGTGGGATTTCCGCCTCCACAAACATTTACAAAGACAAATACGTTTTTCCAGTCCACAGACCTTTTAAATTTTTAAAAAGATCTAATTTTATGTGTGTTGGTGCTTTATCTGCATTCATGTCTGTGTGAGACATGGACTGTTTGTGTAACAGACAGTGAGCTGCAATGTCGGTGCTGGAATTGAACTCGGACCTCGGGAAAAGCATTGCTCTTAACCATTGAGCCAACCCCTCCAGCCCTAGGCTTGGTTTTTTGAAACGGGTTTCCTGTATAGCTTGGCCATCTTGGAACTTGCTTGAACTCAGAGATCCCACCGGGCCTCGTGAGTGCGGGAAATTAAAGGCATGCCCACCACTACCTATTAAACAGCAAACACTCTTAACCACTGAGCTATCTGTCCGGCACTGTCCGCGCCTTTCCTTTAATGACCTTGTGTGGACCTAAAGAAACCGGATGTCTAAGGATAAACAGAAAGCACAGTTGAACATGGTGTGCTTTGTTCCTGGCATCTCTCCACCTTTTTTGTTTTGTTTTAAAACGATGACCGTAGAGGGATGGTGGGCTCACACATGCTCTTCCTCAATTAAGAAAAGCACACCACACACCCAGCTTACAAACATCTGCCCAGTGTCACTACTACTCACAACCATGTTTCATTACCTTGCTGGAAACTGCATTTTCATTCAGAATAGATTAAAAACAGCAGAAACACCCAGCCAAGAATAGATTATAATTTTCTGTTATGAAATCAGGGGTACAGGCAGATAAGGAAGGGCCTGGGGTTGTCAGTTCTCCATCGTCCTCACAGGGAAAGCAATATCCTCATAAATTAGTGAGAACGTGTTACTCAGCCACCCCAGGCAACTGTCGAAGCAATAGAACAAGAGTCATGAACAGTCCCTATAAAGATGCCCAGTCTAAATGTCTAAATCTGGGAGGCCCCGGACTCCGTGTTCTCCCCCTTTGTCCCCAGCCCCAATCCCAGGCTCCAGGTGTTACCTTTTCAAGTCTCCAGAGACAAGTCAGAGGTCTGGAACGCAGTGCCTGCAGTAGAATAAATAACAAGGCACACTCAGGAGTCGGAGACGATATGGAAAGAGGGAATTATGGCACTGAACTCCCCGAGCTCCGTCCATCCAAGGGCCTCGGACAAGGGTCCCCCTTTCCAACACACACCTTCCTAGAACTAGAAAGCTTCTTTTCACCTGTGAGAAGAAAAGCCATGAAGACCCGGAAACACCTGGGGAAGCCCTGGGGCCCAAAGGATTTTTAAAA
>JAJTUV010006844.1:0-10647 GCA_021653895.1 Mastomys natalensis
ACCCCAACCCAACAAAAAAAACCAAAAAAAAAAAAACCCCCCCCCCCAACCACCCCAATAGGGAAAAAAAACCAAACCCATTTTAAACTAATTCCTTTTTTTTTAATTTATTTTTTTACATTTCAAAGCCCCTTCCCATCCCCCCCCCACGAACCTCCCCCCCCCCCCTTTCGCCTCTGAGGGGGTGCTCCCCCATCCACCTACTCCCCCCTCCCCCACTTCCCCCTACCCCTGTAGCATCCCCCTTCTTGGGGCATCAAGTCTCCGGGGGACCAAGTGCATCCTTCCACTGGGCCAAAACAAGCCAATGCTCTGCTACATATGTAAAAAGGGAACAGACAACCCCATGGATGCTTTTTGGTTGGTGGCTTATTTCCCGGGAGCCCTGAGGGGCCTGTTGGTTATTCTGTTGTTCTTTCCTTGGGTTAAAATCCCCTTCGCTTTCATTTTCCCCAAAAGTTTTCCTTTGGGGTCCCGAGCTAAAACCAATATTGGGCTGTATCGCTCTGTTTTTGTAGGTGCTGGCAAACCTCTCAGGGACACCCATGCCAGGCTCCTGCGCAACAATCTTGGCTTCAGCTATAGTGGGGGGGGTCGGTTTTGCAAAATGGGAGCCCCAAAGGGGGGGCAGATTTGGATGGGCCTTTCTTTCATCTTTGCTCCATATTTTGCCCCACCCCCTTTCCCTTTAACAGAAAAATTCTTTAGTAATTCTTAGATATGTTCCAGGCTTTGTATTTTTTATAGCTGGCATTTGAGAACCAAAATTTATGACTTTTATTGTTTTCTGAATCTAGGATGGAAAACAAATACCACAATGATGTAACTTCCCCCAAATCGGGACCGACCCTCCCCTTTTTAATTGCCCACTTCTGAACACAGAACCCCCAAAAAAAAAACCTCATGTTGTTTATTATCATGTGAGTCCTGTACTTTTTTTCTTTGTGACTAAAACATAAGCAAATTTGATTTTGCGGGAATTCAGATTTTGTTGTCCTTTTAGTTCTAATTGAACTCTTTCTGTACAATGATTTTAGGGCTGATGCCTTAGGGCAAGGTCTCTGGAAAGTCGCCCATGAACGTTAGCATAAACCCTTAGGGGGGTGATTTTTGCTTTATGACCCTAGCCCAAGGGAACACAAAACAGAATGAATGGAACTTAACCATAGAAGCACAAGAGCTGTATCTCTCTGTATGTGGGCTCGCTTCGAGCCAAAAGGTACATAGAACCGAAATTTGTGCTCTAAATGAATAAATTAACATTAGCCATCATATATTTTAATTAAGTCTCAGATTTACCACCCTCGGGGTTTTTCGGGGTGGGGGCCATGTTTGTTTGTTGGCCCCGGGTACTGGTGTGTTACATGCTCTGTTCTTAATCCCCTTTATTATTAACATAAACTTTTTCTGTGGGTAGAAAATTCTAAAAGTTTAAAATTCCCTTAGGTACACAAACAAAGATGATAGCGTGAAACCACCCAAGTGAAACTACAAAAAGTCAGAAAAAAAGGGGCAGAGAGGGAAGGGCGGCAATTAAATGGGCAAAAATTTTCTATCAACTAGGGGGTTCTAAAGCGTGGTATAATATCTTCAATTGTTCGGGGGGACAAGCATCTTTTTTTTTTTAAATATGTATTTTTCTTAGCTATCATTTCATTTAAAGTTGAAAAAAATTATATCCTAATTTGCCGAAAAGATGAAAATTAAAGCAGGTTCAAAACACGAAGACGTAAGACAATTTTAAGCTTACATGAAAATTTTAAATTAAAAATAAAAAATAAGGACGGGGAGATGGTAGCTTTAAAGAGACTACTGCTTTTTCAGAGGTCTTGACTTAAAATTCCCCAGAAACCCAATGGTAGCTCACAACCATCTGTAATGGGCCTGAGCCCTCTTTGGTGTGTCTGAAAGGTGACGTGCACTCAAAACATAAAATAAAACACACATACACACAACACAACACAAATTAAACAAATAAAAAAATCACGAGAGAGGAGGGATGGAGAAATGAGAAAAGAGTAAAAAGATATGTTTTATGGAACTTTCCGGGAAAGGGTACAAACTCTTATTTAATTGTAAAATTTAACTTTGGAGAGATATACAAGTTAAAAATGCCCAAGGGACAATGCCCCGGGAAAAATTTTAAATCTAGATGTACATCGGGGAAAACCTTCCAAGAGTGCAGAAGAAAAATAAAACAACCCCAAGACAAAAAAGAAAAGAATTTTTCCTTTAAAATTTGTTTAGGGAAAAAAATTTGGATACAAGAAATTTGTTTGTTTGTATATAGGATGGAAATCTAAAAAGGAAATTAAAAATGAAAAAGGAGTTTTTGTAATTTTTCCAAATGTACACATCCTTTAAAACGAATGGCAAAATTTCAGGGAAAAAGTATGACATAAAACAATCTGTGCACATAGTTATAAGCCACAAAAAGACTACTGAAAGGGTTTTTTTTTTACGTTAAAAAATTCAGAGTTTAATTTAAGAAATATATATTCATAAAAATGAATGTCTCAAGAAAATTTAAAAAAATACATAATATCATGTTTTAAAATAATACACAAAATTTAACACTAATTTAGTGCAGGTAAAAATGAGGCCATATGATAGTCTTTGCATATTTTATATTAATCACCCTTTTTTAAATCATTGTTTTTACTTTTAAAACAAAACATTTAAAAAGTCCAAAAAAATACCCAAAGCAGCTTCACTGAAAATTGGAAAAAAGTACTTTTAAAACTTACTGAGGAAAAAAAAAAACTGGAATAGAGGTGTTATGAGTGCCCTAGGGAATTGTTTAGAAGTACCTCTAATTTTTATGAATTTAAAAGTTTTACCAAATCTGAAGATAAAAATTTTTCCCTTTTAAAAAAAGGAATTTTTGATCCTTTGCAGTAAATAAAAGGGAATAGTTTCAAAAATTTTTTTTTAAATTTTTAAACCATTTTCCTGAGACACAATTTTAAAACATTAAAAATAATTTTAATTATTTAGTCAGCGTTTTAAAATTTTCTCTCTTTTAACCTTGCCTCAAATTCATAAAAAAAATAACCCAATGTTTTTTTTCAATGACAAGTTGCCTAATAAAGAAAAAAACCCAGATTCTTTGGGGAAAAAAACCCGAGCTTAGGGACACAGACACTTCACGTGTGGCCCCCATCAAGTGGGAAGGGGGGGCACTCGAGATTTTTTTTGTTCCACAGCAAAAATAAAAATAAAATAAGCTCTTCGAGTTTTTAAATGTAACATTCGACATTTTATATTCTTGTTTGGTTGTAGATTATTGACCCATATAGATTTAAAAAATTTCCCAAAACTCTAAAAAAACTTGACCTTGGCATTTGGTATTTAAAAGAACTCACCTAAATTCTAGTAACGGTTTTAAAAAGGGAAAAACAAAAAACAAAAATCAAGGTTTTTGGGGAAAGAAATTTTTAAATTTTAAAAACCATTCAGGATATAAATATTTCTCAGATATATTTTTTTTAACAAATATCTTTGTAAGTATGAGCTTTTGGTTTCACTCAGTGTGGTGTGTGTCTGTGTGTGTGTTGGCGTGGTGTTTTTGTGTGTGTGTGTGGTGTGCTAACGAATGGCATGGCATACCCAAAAACAGCCCCGCTGTCTGCCCCAGAGTCTTATATTTTTTGAGTAGGGTCTCTCATTGGGCTGGGAAAAACTAAGTGATACTCTGTTAGCATAAACGTCACAATTTTGACATTTTGTCAACGTATGAAAAGTAATATTTCTAAAAACTTAAAATGTGTTTCCCAAATTGTACATCTAAGTACATCTTCACACCAAAAACTAAGCTGTAGCTAAAAAAAATCTCAAAGAGAAAGACTGGCCTTTCCCATAAGAGAATAAAAAACAGAATAAGAAAAAAGGGGAAACCTGAATATAATCAGAACTTTAATGATTTTGTAAAAAATATTTTCTTTTGGGGGTATTGGAAACCATAAAAATTGTTTCGATTACCTTTTTTCATTCATTTTTTTTCTTTTTTGTGTTAAAAACTGTTTAGTTACATAGTAGGAAATACAAAGTGAAAATTACAGTAAACCACATTCTCTGTCTGTAAGCTTTTTAAGAGATGAACCAAGCCAACCACAAGAAATTTTTAACCCCTATCATTGTTTTCTGTGCTCTAAAGGGAAAACTTAATTAAATTTTGGGATGACACTTGAAAAGCGTATGGGCGGGGAAAGTACCCGTCGAGGAAATGCATTTTTCCAAGAACAAAGAAAATAACAGAAATAAAAAACCATCCTTTTAAAAATGGGCCCATAAGTAAAAACACTCCAGAGCAAGGAAGAGCAAAAACAAATCTACTCAATCTAAACAAAAATTTCAATAGTGTCGTTGGGTGGGTCATAGCATGAAAGGGGGGTAGTTAATACTAGACTGGATCAAAGGGGAATGGTGGGTTTTGTGGACAATATATACTTTAGCATAATAACCCACCACGAGATTGAGTGGGGAAGATTTTGGGTTTAAGGGGTTTTTCTGTAAAGAAAAGTCGCTATGTCTCTGTCTTGGTGTGTTGTTCTGTATCTATTTTTTTTAAGCAAACTATTCTAAAAACTTTAGTTTTCAAAACCAAAATGCTGTTTTATTGATTTCAATTAAGTTTACTGATTTGGGGGGGGTTTGCCCTTTTTCCTAAGTTTTGGTCTCTTATCTGGGTACAAATAAATTTGGTTTTAAAACTTAAAATTTAATGAAATTGGGTTAGATGCGACAATGAGGACAATTTGAAGGTTTCTTTTTGTAACCTTTGCCCTTCCGCTTGCCCCTCGTATGGTCCCCTTGGGCAAATCTCCAGTCAGGTATTTGGGGGTGGAAACCCAAAACCAATAAAGAGGGAATTTAAAAACTTTCCTTTAAAGCACAGAATTTTGGAAATTTACGCTAAAGGTTTAACATAAGCAAAATAATTTGGGGGTACTTTGTTCATTGTTTTATTAGTGGGGTCACACACTGGGGCATTGTGGAAAAAGGGGGTATGTACTTTCCTTAAGTTTTGGCCATTAAAACCCCTTCTTTTGAGGGCTTTTCCAAATAGAATGTTTCTGGTTCCAAATGACTTTTTCCCCTCCTGGAAAACAAGGGAGCCTTTCTTTATTTCCCTTTTAAATTCAAGTCTCTTTTTAAACAAGCTCAGATAGAGTGATAAAGTTTTTTTAAATATGAAAATCATGAACCCCGGGAAAAAAATAACTTGAATTTTTACAAGCCATAAAATGGTGAGAAAAAGGACAAGGTTGCCCATGCCCGATTTCCCAAAAACAGTTGGGGGGGCAAGTAGCATTCCCTGGGACTAAACATTCTTGTAATCATTAAATCTACATATCAAAAATAAACATTCACTTTTGGGGAAACATTGATGTACCCGATTAAGAATTTTGTGGTCTTTGGGAAAAATTTTTTTTAATGCTTTTTTTCTACCTTTTGTTTGGGTTTTTGGGATCTCCCAATCAGATTCATAATTTTTTGGGCCAAAAAAAACCGTCTTATGCATTAAAAAAGGGGGGTCTCTCTACTGTATCTTCTGGTCTCGGGGAACCCTAAAGGGACCAATGTTCCCTTTTCTTGGTCCCAACTATCCCTTATATAATTTTTTTGAAAAGTTTGCAGGCTTTTGAAAAATTTCAAGGGCGGGATTTTCCCAAGGGTGTTTTTAATTTATCATTTAATCCAGCATTAAAGATGTCCAGACAAATAATAGCTTTTCATTTATTTTTTTCATCTGTTTGGCCATCGCTATTTTCCGGGAAGGTAAATAAAATTTCTCCCTTTTTACAAAATAGAAACTTAAAAATTTAAGAAATGTCAGTTTCCCAAAAGAAATAAAAAAACCCCCTTTTGCCCCCATACCTGCTTTTCAGGTCTCCTTTTATTTCCATTAACCCCTTTCTCTTTTAAATTTAATGTTTCTATCTCCTGATAAAGGATTTCTGAGAATATTCTAGTTTTTAACTTTTTAACAAAATTTTTAAAAAATGTACCCAAAAATAGTAATGCTCTTTGTTTTAACTCTGTGTTTGGGTTTAAAAAAACCCCTGTGCTTGCTTCTGTGGAATTCAATCTCTCTTAAAATGCAAGTTCTTTAAAAAGGGATTTAAAATTTAAAATTTTTTTTGTTTTTCATGTTGGTTCATATTGATCTTTTTGGTTTTTCAATTTTAAATTTAAGGGAAGAAAAAAATGTTCAAGAAAATAATAATTAAATGGGGAACTAAAAATATATTTCCTAATTTTCACTAACCACCCCAAATTTAAAACTACCACTAACATCAACCCCTCATCTCTGGGAACAGGCAATGATACTTGAAAAAAAGGATTTTTGCAAAGGTTTTTAAACAAAATGTAAATACATTAATGGGTAATAAAAATTTTGGGGTTTTTTTCTTCTTGTAAAAACATTTATTGAAAATTTTATGCAATAATTTAATTTTTAAAGATATATAACTTTTTTTAAGTTTCAAAAAATAAAAAAAGTATTGAACTTATAATTTGGGGTGTGTAGTTCTTATACAATTTTTTTTTAACTTTTTTTATTTTTATTTTGAATTTGGGAAGAAGTGAAAGGGGAAAAATGTAATTGAATTGTGCCCATTATGCCGGGTTCTAACCTAAACTTTCATTTTAAATTATTTTAAAATAGATATAAACCCTAAACAGAAAAATTTTATAATTTAAAAATTCAATCTGGGATAAAGAAATATTGGTTTTTCAACAAAGTGAGTATGCCTTTTTTTACAAATTTGTTTTTAAAATTAACCCCGGGGTTCAGGAAATTTTAACTACGGGGTGGGGGGTTTTTGTATATTTTAAAACAGTTTTTAACACTAAAAATATATACCATTTCAAAATTTTATGAAAATAATCATAACAACTTAAATTTTTTTTGACCCCTATATCGATTTAATTTTATACAGGAATTTTACAAGGTTTTCATGATAAGGGGTGTGTGGGGGGAAACTTGACCCAGGGGAATTAATTTGATATAATTAAATTTAAAAATGGAGAAAAAAAAAGAAGGTTTTAGAAAAGGGGTTAAATAAAAATGTTTAAAAAAGTGAAATATTGGGGCCCAAAACGAGTAAAATAAGATCGGGGTTTATAATATTATTAAACTTTAAAGATATTACTTTTTAACAAAAATTAAAATGGAAGGAAAAAAAAATAAGTTCTTTTTTTAAAATTTTTAATGTTTTTTTTACATCAAGTTTTCCCCCCCAGCTGCCCCAAAGGGGGGAAAATATTTCCCCCCCTTTTCCAAGAGAAAAATTTAAAAAGTAGGTTTTGGTAAGTTTTGAGGATTGGCACAAGTTTTTGAGGTATAAAATGGAGTCTTTGGTATATGTGCTGGGGTTGGGGCCAATATGTAAATGCTGGCTCAGTTATGAGAGATCTCAGGGTCTGGGTTAGTTGGACTGCGGGGCTTTCTGTGGGGTCTCTCTCCCCTCAGCTTATTTTCCCCCTTTCCCCATTCAAAACCCCAGGCTTTTTTTTAAATTAAAAATAAGTATTCTTCAAAGGTTTTAAATTTATTTAAATAAAATGTTGTCTCTACATAGGGGTAGTTGCCCCCCCAGCTACTATGTGCTTTCTAATCAACAAACCCCCCAATCAGCAAACAGGTGAGACAGTCGAATTTTGCCACCTTAGGAGATACTTTACAAGTTTTGAAAAATTATTATTCCCAATTTTTTACTTTATTTTTCAATTTAATATTTTAAAAATATCAATTTGAAGCATGCAGACATCATGGGAAAACAGCATTATTTACCCCTTTACCCAAATACAGATTGTAAGATGGGTGTTAAAATGTTTGTTGCCTTTCTTCTTCAATTTTTTAAAAAAAGACAGGCCAGTAAACGTGGACTCTCCATTTCCCATACCAACTTTCATTTTTTTTTCCTCCTTTTTGAAGGGGAACCTTCACCCATACAGTTAACATCATCCATCTAGGTTTTAAATTTCTATAAAAATTAAACCCAGGTAGCATCAACAGATCGAACACAGATAAATCAAGGAATCTTGATGAAATTCATAACCCCTTTGGGCTTTCCACACAGCAGTGATTAATAATTAAAACCCATGATGCCCGCAAATAGTGGCTTCAAAACCCCACTCCCAGGGGGCCCTACCCGCATCGCAGACCTTGAAGGCTTGTAAGAAAAGTAACCCTGAGGGTCACAACACATTTACGACACAGAATTTTAGTAAAAAGCCTGTGTCTTTGCAAACCCCCGAGGGAATTATAGGCCAAAGCTTATACCAGATTGGAGCATTTACACAATAAGCAAAGGGGAAGTCTTTTGAGTGATTAATGAAATTTTTTTAATCGGGAAAATTTAAGGGGATGTGACTTTAACTAAGCCTTTTTAAAAATCAACACCTACTTTCATTTAATTCACATAACCCCATTAGTATACTTAGACTTTTCCCATCCCACAAATTATCATCCCAATGAGCCCCCCTGTCAATAATCCCCACTCATATAGTCAAGTCTTGTGAGTAGTTCCCGGGGGAATCCATCCCTTCATGGGCAAACATTCTCTACCAATGGAGACCTAGGGGGCTCTAAAAAAGATTCTGTCTTTATCATTCTCCCAATCTAAAAAAAGGTTGAGTGAAATGGGGGACATCGAGCTACATGCAAATTAGCAATAGCCATTCAAATTTAAGGGATTCTGAAAACATACATTATTTTGACATTTTGATCATTAAAATGACCTAAAAGAGCAATATGAGAATTTTGAAATTTAAAAAACCCATATCCCCCACCCAATAAATTCATTTTTATATACAAAAATCTACAAAATTGGGCCCAAACACAAGGAATAACAGGAAAAAGTTTATTCAATTAAAGCTTTACTGAAAGGGGTTCAAAACAAAGGGGCCGGGGCTGCAAGGGACTCCTAATTTGTTTTATGATTATTTCCCGGGGATGAGGATGTTCAGGGGTTTAAAAGTTCAAAATTCTCTTCCAAAGGACCTGATTTTAGGTGGTGAGGACTCACACTTCCCTTTTTACCCCCCTCCCGGGGGGTCTACATCTCTGGGTCTGTAATACCTGCACACACACACACACACAACAAAACATTTTTAAAAGATATTACTTTTAAAAATTAAAAAAATTGTGTGTGTGTGTGTGTGTTTGTACTTTGCTTCCGTTATCTACTTTAATTTCCACCACCTTCCCAAATAGCTATTTCCTATTTACCTATTTCTTTGCACACTATTGAATTAAATCTATACTTAAATTCAAGGAATAATACAAACAAAAAAAAAATCCAGGCCCATTTTTTATGACAGTGTGGGAAACCGTAGTCACTTTTTTCCAAAGCCAACTTTAAAAGTTTTTAATTTTTTTTAAATAAAATTGAATAATTTTATTTAATGTCATTGTCAAACATCTATACAGGAATTTTGGTTTGGCAGTCTTCAAGCCAAAAACTGGGCTCAAACTTGCTGTCATTTTAGGATGGCCTTGAAGTCCAGTCCCCCCACTTCTGCCTTCCAAAGGGTGAGATTAAAAACATGTGCCACCAACCCCAGTTTTTTTAGAAAATAAAGTTAGAAATAAACCTGTTACAAACTGGAAACAGAAAAATGGGACACAAATGACTTTTAATAAGAAAGGAAACTTGAACAAAACCCCGTTGAGGTTTTCGGGATCTTGTTAAAAGGCCCTTAAATACTTTGTTCTTTTTTTTTTGTTACCCCAGACAAAATATACGGAGAATTGAAGAAGATGATGGGTGCAAATAGATTAAAAACAGATAGATAGATAAGATAGATGATAAAAAACATTTGATATTGAGATAATAGGTGATAGATAAAGACAGGTGAAGATAGTACATGATTGCTAATAGATTAAAAAAATAGAGAAGACAGTTTTCAGAAAAATAGAGGGGTAGTGATAAGTAAATGAGATAATAGATAATAATAGAAGATAGAAGAAGATATAGATGATTTGATAAAATAAACAAATGTAAAGATTAAAACAACAATGTTTCTAAAGTACATATGGACAAAGGGTTCAAGCCCCAGATGTTCCCTTTATTGATTGTAATAGGGAAGCTTAGATAACTTTTTTTTACCATTTGGAAAAAGTTTTTCCAAATTTTTAAAAAAAGAGACCCCTCCATTCTGTTCTAAGCCAGTGGTGGAAACAATGAATAAGTGCTGAGCCAGAGACATCATGCACACAGTGGGTCTTGGATTTGTAATTGGAGGGCCCTTAATGACATTTCAAAAAGTAGTTTTAAAATTATCGGTAAATCTTTGGCTAGTTTAAATAATTTGTTACGCTCGGTTTTTAGACTCCCCTGGTAATTTTTACCAATCCCTGAAAAATCTTGCAGAAATCATTTTTTTTTTCTTCCATAAAGGAAATGAGAAAGCAAAGCTTAAGATACTGAGTGATTGTAAGGGCAAGTCACTGAAGCAAAACCCCAAAAGCTGGAATTCGAGTTCAAGGTTTTTTTTTCCCCTGTATCTTTCTTTTCCTTTGCACTCACACTGAAATTTTTTGTTTCGTTTTTAGGGCAAAGATGGTTTTTTGGGTCTCGGGGGAAAGATCTTTGAGATTTTACTATTACATCTATATTTTTTTTTTAAAAAAGAAAA
>JAJTUV010006846.1:0-10178 GCA_021653895.1 Mastomys natalensis
CCCCCCCCCCCTCCCCTTTTTTTTTTAATTTAAAATTTTCCCCCCCTTTTTTCCCCCCCCCCTTTTAAAAGGGAAAAAGGGGGGGGGCCCCCCGGGGGGGGGGGGGCCTTTGGGGGGGGCCCCACTTTCTTTAAAATATTTTTTTCCAAAAGGAACCAAAAAAACCCTCCCCCCCCAGGTGGGGGGGGTGTCTGTAATGGGGGTAAATTTAGAAAGGGTTAGGGGGCCCTTTCTTTGCACATATGTATCCGTCATGACCCTCCCTGTAACCCCTTTGGTTGGTGACACCCTTGGTGCCTGGGGGGGTCCTGCCAGCAGCAGCAGACATTTTTTCTTTATGGGGCTACAACCCCCATCCGTCCTCCATCCTTCCACCAGCTCTCCCAACGGGTCCCGAGCTCAGTCAAGACTAGCCCCAAACACCCCAAATCTCCAGGGTCATTGCGGCAAAACCCCTACCAGAATAACCACACCAGGTTCCTGTCAGCAAGCCTCTTGGCAACAACAACGTAAAGGGTTTTTGGTGTCAGCAAAGGAGGAAACCCGGGTTTGGTCTTGCTCCTTCAAAAGGAAGGGGGTATTCTTGTTCACTCCATTTCCGGGAAAAAACACTCTTACAAAGACGATGTTAATTTGGGGGACTGCTATATTTTTCAGGGTTTAGTCTATTTCCTCATAACGGGAACAGGCAGCATGCATAGCTGTTGGGGAAGGGTTGTGAGTTCTGCTTCCTGATTCCAAAAACAATCAGGAGAGACTCGCATCCTCAGCAACTAGAATGAAGCTCTCTTTCACAATGAGTGTAGCCAAGCATAAGGAGAAGATCTTCAAAAGACTCATCCCCACAGAGGACAGCATCCGCCAACAAGGCCACGACCTCCTATACTGTATCACTCCCTATGGGCCCTAAGTATATACGGAAACCACCAAGAGGATTCTACAGCAGGATACGGATTCACTCGGAGGACCCCCATGATTCCTTTGAACATGGATTTTATTCAGTATTTATAATCAAATTGATAGTTGCCTTTCCAGGGATGTGGGGAAGGAAAAGAGGAATTAAAATGTGCTTACGTCTCCTATATCTTACTTGGTGTGTGGCCTAGGTAGTAGGCATATCTCTAATTTTTAACATCACTATCTAAGCATCCACATCAACTGTTTCCTAGCGAATGGCCACTGTAACATTGTGTATGCCTTCATTTGAGTTTAAAGACTGTTCATTTCTAAATTATAAGTATACTTACGACAATATTATGTACTTATCCTCTTCCTCCTATAACTCTCCTATTGTACTCCACCTCTTACACCTTTCAAATAACATATGATATAAAGTAGTAGACTATAAAATTATCTTTACTATACATAAATGTGTAATCATATATATAATTATGATATATACATGACACATACAATCTCATATATGTAAAAATAGATATGCATACATAGTTGTACATGTATATATGGAATATATATATATTTAGCTATATAAATATAATATTACATATAGAATTCCACATAATGCTATCGTAGTTGTCCTTTAACTATATTGTGAAGACCGTCGGATGTGTTTTCTCGATGTTCATATTAAGGTATCCATTGCTGTCCAACACTCTTCCATTTCTTGTTAGGCAGGCCATGCTGTTGAAGACTTCATAGTGAAGTATTCTGACATTTCTTGAAGACATAATCTCACAACAAATTTGCACATCATCGTTTTTTTTGCAATCCCTTCCAACCTCTCATCTGCAATTAATCACATGACCTTAGTAATGAATGTAGATAAATCGTGTTTTAGTACTATGATTCACGGAATTCTCGCATTTTGATTGTTTACAATTTTGCAGTAATGAACTCTGTTACTAAGAAGTTCCTTTATGAGGATTTCTACTACCCTATCTCTGGGGTAGAGAGGACAGGTATTTAGGAATTTAAACTGAATTGATTCTGCAAACTAAGCTTTACTATTACAGTTCTCGCAGCTTTCTCTATTTGATGCCTTTCTATCATACAATTCCAGGCCTCTCCTTACGTAATGTTTCAAATTTTTATAAGATAGCTACTGATTAACTTACATCCATCATCATAACTTAAATTAGAATCTTTTTATTGCTATGGGACAAAACAATATTTTAAAAATGAAGGGGTTATTTGGGGGCTCACAGTTTGAGAGTAGAACCCATCATGACAGCCAGGATGGATGAAAGTGGCTTTTGCGTCAAGACTCCAGGTAGCACTACATAGTCTCAGTGATCTGGCTTACCGCAAAGGGAATTAGGAAGAGGAGGGACAGTGTATCAGTTCGGGGGTGCCGTACATTTCAGTGTTCAGATTCAAGTTTATGGGTCTGGCAGCCTATGAGTGAGGAGTGTATTCCCTCTTACCCCCTTGTACTAATCTTGACAGCTCCCTAGGAGATGTACCTGGTGACAGGCTCCCAAACATAGCAATATTGACACATGGATTTGCTAACATTACCAAAACATCGATGTTAAACACAACAGCTAGAAATATACTTAATTTAAGAAAGCATATTTAAACATTATTGCCTAAAAAACTTAAATATAAATAAAAGTTTTACGTCGGCTTGGCTTGTCATATTAGGCAGTGCTTTAAGTAGTCAGGTTAGGGTATTATGTATCCTATAGTAACAAACCAGTTTTCGCGAATATCCAGTAAGGCTTAATACAATATAACGACGGGTTGCAGGGAGGGTGGATTTTGAGAGCTCATGGATAAAACTAAGTAAAATATAAGCATCTCACAGTAGGTCGAAGAGGTATCTATAGTTGTATTATTTATCACATGTCACTCAAACACAATAAAATGCTGCAAAGATATGTTCCAGGGTTTTTTTTATTATTTTTGTGTCTACCATAATGTTTTTTCAAGAAGGATATAACTTCGATATCTTTTGCCTTGTTTTTATTGGTTTTAGTGGGTTAGTCATAACTTATCATCATGGTTAATCAGGCTTTCTTCAAATATTTGACCTCTAGAAATAAGGATATAAATTTAGTTCCTTTGAGTGCTGGTTAGTCCTATATTGTTTTGATAAGTCACAACAAGAATAACTAGACATATACCCTTTTCTATTGTCCTTAAAATATAGGGTGATCTAAAGGACATCATTTCAGGTGCTCTAATAAATGCTAATCAATTAAATAAGCTACTGTCTTTGCTAACCAAGGCCAATTATACCAATGCCCAGGATAGTTCCAATGGTATCGATCACTGTATATTTAACCTCAAATGCCACTGTTGATGATTTGTACATTGGCTTGGCCCAGGAGTGGCACTATTTGGAGGTGTGGACCTTGTTGGAGTCAATGTAGCCTTTATTGAAGAAGGTATGTACATCGTGTGAAGCAATGGCTGTAAAAGACCCATCACCTTATTCCTAGCTGTCTTGAAATGAGTGTTCCATAAAGCCAATCCTCGCAGGAATGAAGATGTAGCCACTCTCGAGCTCTGCCTGTACCATGCTTGCCTAAGTGCCTTCATGCTCCCAATTTTGATGATATTAGGACAAAACCTCATAACCTGTAGCCAGTATCAATTAAATTTGTCCCTTTACAAGTCTTGCCTTTGGTCATAGTGGTCCTGTTGACTAGCAGTAAAACCCTAACTATATACACACTTCATATTCTTATCAACTAAAATTAATTTCAGAAAAATAAAATAACAGCTATAAGTTCATAGATTGCCTGTGACAAAATTGTCCCCACTTAAAATGTTTTCATCTCTGTATACTGATAAAAGTTTCTATTCATAATTCTAGATAATTTTCAGAACAATAAATTTTTTAGATATCAAATAAATTTTTTTTCCTAGTAAATGGTCAATGACCTAGTTTATTGGTTTACCGTTGCTGTGATAAAACATTAAATCAAAGCCAACTTGGGGCGGAGAAAGGTGTTGATTCACCTAACATCTCCCGAGTTTCCTCACCATCTATCACTAAAAAGAAAAAAGTCATGAGGGGAACTGATTCTCCAACTGGGAGGGGCAGAAACAGAAGCAAAATATAATCAGACACAAGTTGCAAGTGGCTTTATTGGAGAAGTATTAAATATAGTTTGTACCTTTCAAGGTTACTCTTTCTTAAATAATACACCAATGGAAACACTAGAGCCCTCTGTGGTATGTCAGGGAGGATTATCCCGTAGAAAAGATTTAACTGAGAAAGCTTCATCATGAATATGTGGCAACGCCCATTCCAATGCCTGGAGCCTAGGACCGAAGAGAAATGTGCTAAGGCAATCATGTTGAGCCAACGATTTCTCAATCTCTCTCTGCTTCCTGACTGTGTCATACTATTTAATCCAGACACAGACAACCAATCACCCACTGCTATCATGTCTTGCCCATCATGATACACTGGGCCCTGAATTCTGAGTCAAGATATGCCTTCTTCCTTCAGTGATTTTGGTTGTTATTTTGCCACGTGGACGGGGAGCAGGCAATAAAAGTCATCAATGCATTGAAATAAAATGGATTTTGTTCTTAATCCTATTCCCTTCTCACGGACTGGTTGTTTTCCCCATTGAGAATGTGGTCTCCTTCCCTACCTACCAAAGAGCTTGGTGTCTTCTGGGAGTGTTAGATTGAAATTCAAAGGCACAATTTTATTATTACACAACTCTCAGTTTATAACAGCTTCCTATGGGCTTTTTATCCTTTGTAATAACAATATAGTTTGACGTAGCGTCTTTATAGTGAACAAATTGCCCCATTTTGATTTTAGATTTAACTCTTTTGCATTTGAAAATTTTATATATGAATACATTTACATTGTTCCATGCCTTTGTGCTCCCCTCCATGTTCGTCGTGTTTAGGGTAGGATAATCATTCAAGGGCACTTGCTTCAGTAGACTGATTCTCCTTTTCCTCAAGAATCTTTATTTGCCTGTAGTCTCTTTAATTATTGTGGGTGGGACTTTGTTACGCATTGTCCCTGTTTGAGTTTGTTTTTTGTCAACACAGTATTGTTCACCTGGTGAATAACGTTGCCTAGGAAACTATGTTTTTGAGACATCTTATGATGCAGTACCCCTGGCATGATCTAGATGAATACTAAGTTTATGCCGCCTATCTTTGGTTTTGAATCACTTCTTTTGAGATGTTCCTTAGGTTTAAACAAATTCTTATTTGAAGGTGAACTGCTCTTTACACCCAATTAAAAGAGACTATGGGCAGCATTTTTTGATATAGGAGTTTCAAAAGTTTTTATTCATTTTATATCTTTCTTCTTTTGTATAAGATATTCCATTACATAATTAAGAATATTCTTAATTAAATATTTGCAAACCGGGCCCAAAATTGTCACACATTATTAATTTGTATTCAAAACCATGATGGAGGTTACAATGTGAGGGAAACATTTTATTTTTATCGCTATCAATTATGAACATTGCCTTTCGCTCTGGGTCCTCAATGTGCACTCATAGTTTTATAAAAATGATTGGTAATGTCATTTTGTGTAACAAATCACAAGAAACAATTTACATACGAGAACTGGAGTATTTAGACATTTTCTCGGCCCAGAGGCATTCAAAGTTGATAAATTGCAGATAGAATGGCAAGGAGCAAATAAGGTATGTGGATGACACTTGTGCAACCAGGAGAAAGTTATTTTCCATTCATCATAATAGTCACAGCTTTATCATATCCGAGTATACAAGATAGCATGTCAGACCACTATCACATGTCATTTCTTATACCTTTCAAATGCATTTTAAGATTTTATTGTTACAATTGATTAAATTCTTGATGACAGCATGCTGTTTATTAGGCCAAACTGAAAGCTTTCTATAAATGTCTACTTTTTACACTAAAATAAAATCTAACGATTGCCAAAAGTCAAAACAAGCATGGATAAAAGCAACAGATTTTTTATCTCGACTTTTTCTATTTTGTATACCATAATCAAAGATTCTATTATATTCTACATTCTTTATCTTACTAGATTAGAAAAATGATTTTAAATGCAATACTCTAAGACCGCAATCACGATATTCAATAAAGCCACTTCAAGTCTTTCATGCACACGTCTCTGGACTCTCTCGGGATGTAATCTTTCCCAGGAGTTATTGTGTTTTGCATCTGCAACCTGTCTTATTCGTCCATTTTTTGTACACAACTCACAGGGTGGTGTAATAGAACCTTTGCCTTAATTCCTCTGCCCTCCTCGCCACCGCACCACCAGGTTATTCCAACAAGAAACAAAGTGTATAGTGTTTTATTTCTCACGAGCACTTAGTAGATTTGGGATATGGTTGAAACACTACCTACTGATTCTTCAGGATATTAATTTTTTTGCTCAAGCATCTGTAATCTTACCTAGTTATTATCATAAATGATGCTGGATGTTTCTTGTTTCTTGATTATTTTCCCTTCAGATGATGTCTAGCAGATAATAACATTCCATAAATGGCATCTATCTTGTTAGTCACTTTGTACTATTGCATCTGTATTTCACTGCTGTTCGATGTTTAATAGCCTTCACAGAGACTCACAGCGTCTGCAGTGGAGTCACCGCGTCTCATTACAGAAATATTTGCTTCAGAAAAAAAGGACCATTAAATGCAATTAGATAAAGAAGCAAATCACCAAACAATAATTATAAGCAAACTGATTATATCATTATATTATTTTAGCTATTGCAGTGTAACCACTACCTGAGCTGTAATTTATAAAATGAAAAATATTTCATAGGCCCAAAAGCATAAACACAAATATAAGCATAGATATTGCTATTATTATGATGATCAGGATCATCTAAGAGACCTTGAAACAAATCCCCTATGGGAGAAAGGGGAGAAGACTCTAGCATAACCTATTCTCTGTTAAAATCAACCTGTTCCTATTGAAGTAGCCAATTTTAGAAATCACTGCTTTAGGCACTATTCTAAGCACTTTGCAGAGTTGGAATATAATAAAAGATTAAAAATAGTCTTAACTGGGTCGCCCCCATGAAGGTAAGCAATCCTGACTGCATAGGGGTTGATGTCAAAAGTATCCCCTCTCCCAGGGAAAAAAGACACGGGAAGGAGTATGGCCCTCGATTGCCTCACTGACAATGACAGGAGGACCAGAGCCATTACAAGGTCCCCTTCAATTAATGGAGGTCAGGCCTGCTAACCCTGCCTTTTTGTTATTCCGCAAGAAGTAGAATCGCCAGGTCCCGTTCTATCACTTTTTTTTTAGAGAAGGGAGAGATGTCAGGAGCAGCGCCTACAATACACTAAAGGCCTAAATACAGGCCATAGGGCCTAAAATTCAGCAATAGTCCTGACATGGAACAATGCATGCTAACATACCATACTTGGGTCACTGTGGAAAAACACTGAAAACAGCAGGGTAATAAGCAATTAGTGTAAACAGGCGGCTTCTTTGGAAATTTACCAACACCAAGTAATCATAGGTCTATAAATAGGCAGCCTCAGTGGACAGTACCGCTATTTAGATAAGGACAAGTGAATCATAGGCAGAGTCCAATAGTGACCATGTCCCCTGAACCTACACCCAGCTGATACCCTGTTCTATAAAGGTTATCTGGTACTCGTCCACCTGAAGCACCTATGCTAGGGTGCCGATGTCCCCATCCCCACATCCCTGCCTTTTTGTGTGTTATAACCCCTGTGTGAATAAGTAAAATTGTTGATTGTGATTTAAAATAACAAAATAAATCTAAAAAAAAATAAACACATTAAAAAAAAAGAAAGAAATCATAGTGACCTGCTATGGCACTTAGCTTCGACTACATGCTAAACCACCCCTAACAATGAGACCTGAGAGAAAAGAGACAAAAGAATATTGAACATGTATATGCAAAGGTATTTCAAGCCAGGAGAAACTAAAGTTTTATATTTTGATAAAAACTACTGCTGCCATTGGATAAAACAAAAGAAAGTCTCATAACCAACGGGTGTCCTTCGCAGAGTCTATCTTGTACCAATTTAAAGTTTAAGATATCTCACCAAGATGATTTGCCAGACTGGACGGTGTACCTTTTAGGATAGTTTTGATGTAACAGTGCAAATTTATAGTAGGGGTATTGATAAATCACACGTAACGTATAATACATACACCGAAAAATCCCAGGATAATGCCAGTGTAAGAATCGAGTGGGTCTTTATACTTTAGTTATTAGAAACTGTACTATTTCTACTCTGAGTGAATATAGGAAACTATAAAGACTTTCCATAACTGCAGTTGTTTTTACAGAAAGGTAGGGAATTTTTTAATACTCCGCCATAAAAGGTTAAACTGCCAAAAATGTAGAAAATGAGAGGCAATCATCTTAGAAATTCAAGAATGTCAGTCCAACCTGAGCTCTTAATTCATGTTGGAAGGACACTTCATCCTTAAGTATTTAAAGTGAAAACAACAGACATATTTAACACAACTAATAGAACTTAAAATTATGACTACAGTCTTCGTCGCCCTCTCCCATAGGGGAGTAAATAAATAGGTATATAAATAAGTAAATAACCATATTAACAGCTAATTCCCGAAGACACCGGCTGCCATTTCTTCTTGGATACAGCCCACATTGCAGCCTCAGAATGCCGAGAGGACTTAGTGAGTGCTGACCTCGAGACAATAACCCGCCAAAAAGGTGTGTCAGCCCCCTAAGGTCTATAACCTACAGGTCACTCCAGGTCCACATGGACCTTTGTTGGTCTATACTATAAGCCGGAACCTACTTCTATGTTCCATCTTTCCATGCCTTCTGTCCTGGGCAAGAGCCAGTCCTTGGATACGCTGTACTGTCCCTGGATTCTGCATGATGGTGATTACAACTCTACTTCGCCTTTCTGAGTTTTCCAGGCCTCTCAGTGAGGTCAAGACCATCTCTCCTCAACATCACCTTGAGCATAACTCCACCCAACACACTTAATAGCATGATGTTGATGATAAGGGGTACTGACACAGTAAATGTGTTGGAACATGCGCAGGTAATACACCAGAGATGTTGCTGTTATGGCAAAAGCAAGCAAATGTAGGCCTCCTGTGGAAGGAGGATTATAGGTATGTAAATATAATACACCAATGCAATAACTTTCTGGCCTAGAAGGATATGATTAACAGTGTCACTACCACTTTGCCATGCTCCCAAATGATCCTGGTTGTGATTATCTGGCACAAAAGGTAACCACACGCTATAACTGAAATAAAGAACCGTTTTCTTTCCTTGCTCTGGGGGGCACCAGATATACATGCGGCAAAACACATTAAATACCATTAAAATAAATTTTTTTTAAATAAAAAAAAATTCAATTTCAATTTAGAATGCTAATTCCACTATTAACAAAAAAAAACTTTAAACTTGGCACGAAGCCAAATTTTATTAAAGAAGAAAAAGAAGACTTTTTTAATTTTCGGCCCACGGATGAATCATTTTAAATTTTTGCTGTAAAAATTACTAGTTGAACTATAACTTTCTTTCCTTTTAGTTGAGACCGAAGACAAACCACTTCCCATCCCTGCTTTCCCCAAACAATATTGAGTGCCTACAAAAAATTTTTTGGGCCTCATTACGGAAAAATACATATTCTTTCCCAAGGATCTAGTTTAAAAATTAAATTTCAGAAAATAATGGATTTTTAAAAACTTACTTTAAACTAATTACCAATGTGGGGGAAGAAAAACCTTCTTAAAAACAATTAAACTGATTCCCAAATTTTCCAATGGGGTAAAAACCCAAAAGAATGAACACAAAAAATTTGTCAAAAACTTCCCTTTGATAGTGTGTCCCCCTTGCCCACACTGTGGTTCAAAATAAATTTTTAAATAATTTTATCTACAATTCTCAAAAAGGGCCCCATCTTCATTTTATGATTTTAAAAAAAATCCAACAGTTCTGGAATTTTCCTCCACAAATTTTCTGTGGAAGGAGACAGGTAAACATTTTTTTGGGTTTTTATTGTGTGAAGTTTTTTTGATCAATACATGTCACTTTTTACTTAATATTACTCATTAAAATTTAAAAAACTAGGTTGAAAATCTACCATAGTTGGGAAAAAAATTAAATTTTTGTTAAATAACACATAGGGGGGGCTGACTTCCTGGAGGCTGTTTTGGGGATATTTGTCATTGAATCCCAACTTTTTTTTTTTTTTTAATTTTTTGGGGAAAATTCTAAAAAGATTTATTTTAAAATTTTTTTAAAA
>JAJTUV010006848.1:0-10602 GCA_021653895.1 Mastomys natalensis
TCTTGGAAAACAGTATCAAAAGATTGTCTTGAGAAAAAAATGGTCAGGTACTTGAAAAACTTGTTTTAATTATTTATATACAAACGACATCACCCAACTCAATCATTTATTGCATTTAACTGTTTGTGGCTTGAAATGTATCTGGTTTTAAACACTTGAAAGTATAGGTTTCGTTGGGTTTACACTTGATTTCACTATTTCAATATTATTTGCTTTGTGAAGGAGTTTAAATTGTGGTTTGAATTTTTTTAAACAAACAAAAAAAGTATTGCTTGTTGGAAGGTCTATGGGAATTCTTGTATAAGTATATCTGCCCCTTGGTATTTTTGCTTGTTTGTTTCTTTTCATTTTATTCTGTTTGAATGCTTTTAAATTTTTTTTGTTTTGCTGAAAAAAAAATTAAAAATAAAAATTAAAAAAAAAAAAAAAAAAAAAGAAAGTATAGGTTCTTACCCCTATTCCCTTTATTAAAAGATGAATAAGGTCAGTATAAAAGAGGTATTGAAGGAATAGGAGAGATGGCTCCATCAGTTAAGAGCACTTGCTGCCCCTGAAGAGGACTCAGGATGGTATTGCATGGTGTTTATAACCATCCATGACTCCGTTTTCAGAACAAATGTCATCTAACCTTTTCAGGCCCAAGCATGCCTATATACTGAGTTCCAGGTCACCCAGGAATAAAGTGGGGATTCCCAACTAAAAGAAAAGGAATGGAAAAAAATGAGTGATTAAGAACACTTACTTGCTGGTCTTCCAGAGAATCCAGGTTCAATTCTTAACACTCACATGGCAGCACACATCACTTGTAATTCCAGTCTCAGGGTATCCCCCCCCCCTCTTCTGACTTCTGTGGGCATTGCACTCATGTGATGCAGGCAAAATATGAAATAAACATAAAAATTTTAAATGACAATTCATATCTTAATGTAAACAAGCATTATAATCACATAATTACATATTTCATATAGACAATCACAAATACAGGGCCATAATGAAAATATAGAAAATAAAAATTACCACTATCCATTTCCTGGTCAAAACTATCAAATGGGCCTGAAATCCCGGGATTGAGCCTGAGGTAGGAGCACAGCTGCGAGTCCAGGCAAAAAAAAATCTATGTAAAGTTCTTTAAAATACTGGCGTTTCATAAGTTCCAATAAGTAAAACCTTGTTTACTTCTCCCTCCCTGTCCCCCCTCCAACGTCCTCAGAGTTTTTCTGTACTATAGCCTTTGGGAGACCGAGAAACTCAACATGCAAACAGGCTGGCTTCGAAACTCAAAGAGGATCTGCCTCCTGCTCTTCCTCCATTGTTCTGGGTGGGATTTAATGCTTTGTGCCACTTCTGTTGGATTATTTTACTACTGTGATATGTAATCAACATCCAAGTACAGGTACAGACACAAGAGTCTGTAGGGGGAAATATTTAGAAACGGCGCCGTCCTGGCAGCCGCCTCGTGTTCTGCTGCTATCTTAGTCTGGACCAGGGCTCTAGCTAGCTAGATGCGGAAGACCCTGGCACACGAGACGCCAGGTGGGGGTGAGGTCTGTCAATACACCATGCTGCATCCACAAAAGCTCGGCTGAACCCAAACAATATCTGCCATCCTTGCAGTATGCAGTAGAAATGAGACTTTCCTTTTTTTTTTTTTGGTTTTGTCGAGACAGGGCGTTTCTCTGTGTGTGTAGCCCTGGCTGTCCTGGAACTCACTCCTGTAGTTCAGGCTGTCTCGATTCAGAATCCGCCTGCCTCTGCCTCCAAGTGCTGGGGGTATTTAAAGGCCTTGCGATACCACCACTGGCGAAATGAGACTCTTAAAGCTTAATGATTATCTAAAAGGAGTTATATACTTAGAAATGCTAAATTTACAAGATGCCTCACACAAATTAGAGTTGTTACCACAATCTCTAACCTTTTGTAGAAGTTGCTAACCAGGACAGCTTTTTGACCCCATCCGCGGTTCTCCATGGACTGCTCCCGTTCTCTTCCCCTTCCTTTCTTTCTCCCTCCATTACTTCTTTCTCCCCTCCCCTCCTCTCTTCTCCCAGCTCACCTCCTCTTCTATTGTCTAATGACCAAGTCCAGTGCAAATACAATGTTACAGAATTAAGTATCCTGCTGGGCGGTTAGGTGGCACACGCCTTTATTCAGCACTTGGGAGGGCTGAGGCAGGGGATTTCTGAGTTTGAGGCCAGCCTGGTCTACGAGTGGTTCCAGGGCTATACAGAGAACCCGGTCTCCTCAAAAAACAAACAAAACAACAAAAAAAAACAGAATAATTATCCTGCTACATAGAGTCTGCCTTTAAAAAAGGTATAAAAGTGTAATTCTGTATAGGAACTGAAACTTCATAATAAAGTATGGTGTTGGACTAGACTTCTAAAGAACAGCATTGCCTCCTCTTTATTCTATCCCTAATTTTGCTATTCAAATACATTTTTCTTACCCAATCTCAATACAAAACTTTATAGTTTTACCTTGTAAATACAAGTACATATATAACTAACAGTTGTACATCATATCAATACTGAGCACAATTAAGGTCCATAAGTTACCAACTGTCGTAATGTATCACGTCAGGTTAATTAGACCTGATGTATATTTGACAAGTAAGAAAAAAATAGCTGGTTTCCTGTTCAGGAGCTGTGATCAAACAGAGACTGGGTCTTTTTTCTTCAGGCTCCGGATTAGAGATTCAGGAATGGTTTTTATTTGAGTAGGAGACCTGTATAAGTTTCCAGGAACCAGGAACTAGAGCCCCTTTAATTAGAAATATGGCAAAAACTCAAAACGATACCACTCAGTAATAGACAACTAAGCATCATCAGGCTGGAAGCAACCACCACAGACAAAAGGCTAATTGGCCTTCTTGAGGATACTGCTTCTATATTTACTTGCACTGTTGAAGAGAAATGAAGAGCCAACTGCCACTGAGAAATATACCCAACAAGTAGCTTTTATCTCAGTTCTCTACATGTGTCTTCTCTTAAGCACATACAGTCCTGTTTGCTCACCAGCCATGTGTATTGTCACATAAACCAAAGTGGAAATCTATTCCTTCTCGGTTAGCATTTATAAGCAACTTTTGTGCCCCTGCCATCAGTGACGTATACAAAATTATTCTCTTGAGTGAGTAAAGTCAAGGGCTAGATGATAGACCACAGTATGGTGACAGCCACAATCCACGGATTATTAAAGGAAAATAATCAGAAAGCAGCGACGAAGTTATTAATTTCACAACTATGATGGTATAACAGAAAAAATTCAGTGAAATCATTCTCAGTTAAATGTTCCTGGTAGGCCCTATGGATTTTATAATGACTAACGTCCCATCCTAACAAGATTAATGGCCAGGACTAGAAACAGCGATTTTCTAAGATAACTAAATCTAGACCCTTCTATATATTTCATTCTAACCTCTGGACAACATTGCAGCCCCTAAAAGTAAGCCACCTACTCCAAAATCCAAGTGCTCCTGTCCCATAAAAGTGCAGTCTTTCGCAAATCTTCTAGGGAAAAGTGGCTGAATTCCACCGCCAAAATGGCAATAGCCAGAAATACACTGTTAATTGACACGGTACACAGGTGATGCAGGATTATACTCTGATTCTAGGGATGATTTTAAGAAGTTTGGCAAAGACTTTTTGGGATAGGCAGTTTAGATGCAAGTCACTTCTGTGTTATATTGGTGACAACAGCCATGCCAACACAGACAATCACTGTGAGATCTCAAGGAGTATAAAGGAAGACAATAAGTCAGAGTGATCCACTTGGGGGACTATCAAAACAACCAAAGTCTGGGACGGGATGCGGTGCTCGGGCTTCTGTGAGGCAAAGAGCACACTTGCTGCGAGAAGATGATCCAAAGGGCCTCTACACAGGACACACGAAGGCAGGGATAGCACAGCCCTGGCTCACTTCCAGCACACTAGTCCCGCGCAGGTCACTCACAAAAGCTTCCTCAGCTGCTTTGAGACATTTTTTTCCTTCTGTGAAACATGAACAAAAAAAAAAAAAATGAAACTGAGCCAACACTGCTGTGAAGTTGGTAAAATTCCTATGTACCTAACTTGAAATTCTAATATTTTTTGGTCTCAAAACAAAAGGTTAGAAGCTGGAGAGTTGTACTCATTGGTTTTAAGAGCACTGGCTGGCTCTTCCAGAGGACCGCATTCAATCCAGCACCACATAGCAGGCCCACACCTGTCTCTGTAACTATAGTTCCAAGGATCAGCACCTTCATATACAAGTCACTTGGTATGATAGAAACAGAACTTTCAAGACTACTGGTTTCAATTCAGGGACAGATTTGTCCTGACTCTCCTAGAATCCTAAGATTATAGGAAGAAGTCAACAATTGACACATGTAAGAGTATGAAATTTCTAGTTACAACCGCTTTACTTATATAGGCAAATTCAAAACAAAACTTTCCTAGCTCCCAGGACAACTTGTCTTTTTTTTTTTCCTTGAGACCATTTCTTATGTAGCCCCGGAACTTGTCTTTGTAGACCAGGCTGCCTCAAATTCAGGCCTCTCTAGGAGTGCTGGATTAAAAAGCATCACTGCACAGATCTTTCTTTTTTGTTTGTTTTTTGTCCTTTTTTTTGACAGTGTCTCACTATGTTTCAGAAACTTAATAAGAAGAGTAGATCTGGCCTTGAACTCACAAAGATCGACTTGCCTCCTCCCTGTCCCCTGCAATGCTAAAGGCCATAACACATGATGTAGCTTACCTAGTCTTTATAAAATAGTAAAAAGTAAATTAGGATATGAATCCAATTGGGCTTCACAGTTATACTTCTATTCATTGCTTTATTACCAATATACAAATTATTCTTATAAAAAATTTACATTATGACTTTTTAAGTTAATAAAACTTCAGGGGCTGGAGAGATGGCTCAGGGTTAAGACGCACTGGGCCCTTCCCAGAGGTCCTGGTTCAATTCCAGCAACCATCTTGAGTGCTACAACCATCTGTAAAGGGATCCTGGTGCCCTCACCGTTATACACAATAAATAAGTCTAAAAAAACATGTGGGAGAAAACTTCTGGAAGGGAGAGAGATTAGTTGTAAATGTATTTTAGAGTCTAAGGCCCTTGGTTTCCAACTCTGGTACAAAAAAATGAATGCATTGAGCAACAGGTGGCTCTTTTCCTCTTATACAGGCCATATTTTCAGATTAAGGCAAGGTGGGACAGAAGGGATGCACAGTGCATAGCAGCCGATTTTGGCCTTCTTTTTATGCAGCTAAAACCATGTCACATTTTAATGTCTCAAAAGTTGCACCCTGAGAGAAAACACCCGACGTCCCTGGAAGGGGACACCCTTACATCATCCCAGTAAATGGCCTGCTTTTTTTTTTTTTTTTTTTTTTTCGCCTTTAAGCCTTTGTCCCAAACAGACCTCGCCACAACACGCCCTTGCCCTCCGACTCGCGGGGTATTCGTCGTTGTCCAGAACAGGCTACAATGCTCCTACGGGCACCCTCCGCTTCCGCTCGCCAGCAGCGCTTCCGGCCGTCGCGGCGCAGCCTGTTCTTCGGGACCGCAGATTCCGGACGCGCCCCTCTCGGGATGGCGACAGTCCCCAGCCCGACGACTCACCACGGCCCTTCCCGTGTCTTGGCCAGTTGGTCCGGATCCTCAAGACCAAGCCCTGCGCGGGTCCGTGGGAGGGGCGTCTCTCCTCCGGCCAGGGCGAGGCGCGCGGGTAGGTAGAGGAGTCCGAGGTGCCCGGTCAGCCTCGGCCACAGCGACCTGCAGCCGACCACCCCAAGGGCCCTCGGGGACCAACTCTTTTCCCACCCAGAAACTCGGGAAGCCACAGAAACGCCACACCTTACCCAGAGTCAAAAAGACCTCTCCTCACGAGTAGCCCGCTTGCCAGAGCTGCCTGCTGGGACCGACCAGTGCGTCCCGCGCGCGTGTGCGGCCCAGCCCTGGGGAGGAGCCGGCGGGCTCCGAGCAATATAGCCGCGCCTGCCCGGAGGTCCGGCTTTCTTTACTGCCCGCTCCGGTCTTACTGCTCTCGTCTCCTCCTGGGCTCTTCCAGCCGCCTCACCTTTGCCCACGCCCCTCAATCGGCTGGGCGGGGACTACCATGCTGGGCGCCGGCCGTGGGACCGGTGAGTGCCAACTCTACAACTAAACCAAACCCTCACCGCCTGACGGGGTAGGGAGGTCTGTCGTCTCTCAGAGCTAAAGAAGGAGGAGTCTCAATTTCAGTAATTCAGCATTTCTCTTTTTACCCTTCTTCTATGAACAAGAAGGTGGTAGCACATGCTCCTGGCTTTTGCCCCAGGACAAGGGACTTCACGGTCATTTTCGTTTGCCAGCAGGGGGACACAGAAATGTGGGGGTTCTGGATGGACCGAGGCTGGACGTCATTCCCTTTCCTTGTCGTTACCCAGAGACGGCGGGAGAGGCCATAAGGAAACTGCGCCCACTTGACTAGGGTCATATCCACATTCTCAGGAAGGACTAATCTCTCCGACAAGGGGCTTCCGGGAGTGGTATCGGCTCCCTGGCAATTCGGGCACGCTGCCGTGCTGGAAGTGCTGATCCCTCCAAGAATCTGGAGCAAGCAAGTGAGCCCATTACCCCAGGTCCTTTTGCACAGCTCTTTTCCATTATTTGCCCTCATGCTGTACCTTCTTCAAAAAGAAAACTCGAAGCAAGAGGCGGAAGGGGCGTGGCAGTCTGGTTACCACTTGCCTTGTCTTTGGTCTTCACATAATTCATTACTGGGGTCTTCTGCCTACTGTGGTCACACCCTTTCCAGAAATTCTTGGTGGTAACCGCGAGAAGAGGGAGACGGAGAACTGGAGAACAATGCTTGATCTGATTTGACTTCAACTAGGAGCTGACCTGCTAAGGTATTAAAGCAGCATTTATAAGCATCTCTCGCAGGTACTCCCCATACGAGTCATTAATTTTGCGCTTCATGGTATGGTATTATTACCCATTGGCATTTGTAGAAACTAAGGCTTAGAGAACTCTGTGATGCAGTCTAAGAGAGTTGTGAACTTTTTTAGATTCTAAATTTGCTCTTTTGTGGTCTCCTGATTGGCCTGCCTCTCAAAGATAAGTTCCAGCTGAGTCTCACAGAGACCTGGGTGATGGGGGTACAGTGTACGGGAGTTGTTGTTGTCTAAGCGCAGTCTTATACCCTTTTTCTTCTTGAATTTTCCTTCTCCATGTTTCAGGGAAGTCCCTGGTCCTGGTTCTCTAAAAAGATAGGTGTCAGGCGCCTCAACAAAGTCTGTTTCAGGGTTAATTACTCAATCCCACTATTGATGTCTCATTGCTAGGCCAGGGATGGAGACTGGGACACTCCAGTCTGACTGAGACTCCACCATTACTCAGATACTATTCTCATTACCGGTACTCCTCAAAAATAGTTCTTGCTTCCTGGTCTCACCTTGTTTGTTTGAGACAAGGTCTTACGTGTAACCCAGACAGGCAGGCTCAGACACTGAGCTTTCCTGCCTCAGCCTTTATGTGTGAGATTGCATGCACATGCCACCGGTTCGTCTGTCTGTTGGACAGTGGCGGCATTCCCTACCTGTTTGTTATCTCCAAATGAATCATCAACTCTATACTAATACTCATGTTCCTGCACAGTGATATGATACTCAGATTTGTACTGTGCTTTCAAACTTGACCTCATTGGCCTTCATAACTCTCTATGTAAGGTAGATGTAACTAGCCCTGTTTTCAAGGTGAGGATCTGGGGCAGTAGGGTTTGCCCTGGTGGTCACATGCCCCTCCAGTGGACAGAAACTCACACAACAGCTGCCAGGGACTTAGTAGTCGACTCCCGGCCCCATTCTCCTTCAGCTGCTGGCTACATTATTAGGGTATTTCTGTCTTATGCTGATGACAGGGCAAGGCTGGTCTCTTCATTCTCCATGCTTTACATGACCAGAAGATTTTGCAACCCCAGCCAACACTTACTTCCTTAAAATGACCCTGGCCTTTTACTGTAAGAGAAACATCAGAATGCATCCGTGTAGTCGCTGGAGGCTCTCATCAAAGGTGCCTTACTTCCCTAGTTGGCAAGGGTCGCACAGACTCTCCCTCTCTGCCCAGGCCTGCCTGGTTCTCACTTGGGGATCATCTGCTTGGTGGGAGGAGCAGGGAACTGAGTCATCCCAGAGAGGCCTCACCTGTGTCGTGGCCCTTGGTCTTCTGTCTCACGCTACAGTTTCAAGATGACTGGTCTTCGATTCCCACACACCTGAGTCTTCTGCTGGGTGATGGCTGATGACCAGGTTGATAGACCAGTTTTACTTGACCGGTGTCTGTGCACAGAGCTTGGCTGACCACACCGAAGCACGATGCTACAGCAGGTAATTCCTCTAGCCGACATAACTGAGCACCACGGACTCCTGCTTGCCTGTCTGAATAAGACGGCAGTGCATTAGTGAAGGACAGGAAAGACTTCTTTTCTCTCTTCGGAGTAGCTTTACCAGTACTTTCCTTGACAGACTCCCTTTTCGTGGTTTTGTGGCTTTTTGCCTTGAATGGAATAAGAGGAGATAGGTAAAGGAAATCCAAAATACATTGATGACCTAAAATGTGGGCATATCCTGACAGCAGTCCTGACAGGACTGTTTTGTTGCATCACTTTTTTGGAAGTTGGAGCTTATCAAGATGTTCACTAATTCAGATCCTTTTAGAGTAATCAAGAGGGCCCAGCAGCAGTGGTGGCGCACGCTTAAGTCCCCAGCACTCAGGAGCATGGACATGGGCAAGATATCTGGTTTGAGGCAATCTGGTCCTATAAATGAGTTCCAGGGCATTCTGAGCTACACGAAGGAACCTTGCCTTGGAGAGGAGTGGGGGGAGGGGGAAAGAGGAATGAAGAGAGGAGGAGGAGAAGAGAGAATGTAGAATGATTAATTAGCCCAAACAAGCTAGCATGGTGCACACATCTTTATTTATTATCAGCAATGGGAGACAGGGCAGAGACAGAGAGATCTCTGTGAGTTCAATGTCTTAGAGAGAGAGAGACAGAGCTGTCTTAAAAAAAAATTTCCAAGTGGAGAAGGAACATGAGCAGTTCAGACATATAGTGAGGCCTGTTGCAAAACTGTAGGAGAAAGGTAGGTAGCTCAGGTGGAGTCCTGCGTTCTGCCTCTGAAAAGGCTTATCACCCCTGGCCTGCAAGCGTGGGAACCACCCTTCACTGTGCAGCTCTGTTTCAGACCTCATAGATCCTTTCTTTATAGTAGCTCAGATCCAGAGGCACAATGGTATGTATTTGCTGAAACTTTTATTTACTAAATTTTGCCCCATCCTAAGGGTCAAGAGTTTGTGCTTCTTGTGAGCTAGCAGAATACCAAGGTTGGAATTGTCAGACTTCAAAAAAGCCGTGTTAGTTGCTGTTGGATGAAGGCTAGAAGTTGGCAAGACTATTACCTACTATGAATGTTGTATTTTCTTTTTTCCTTATTCAAAAGTAATCACCTTTTACCACAGCCATAATAGGGACTGCCTGTGCTTCCCTTGTTAATAGGGGGCACTCAGTTTGGAGTATGTTGTCTCAGTTGAAAAATATAATAGTGTGCCCTTTACACAGGTTTCTTATGTCCCGGTTCTGGAGAGAAGGCTCAGACAGGTGAAGTGACTGCCTCAAGGTCACATTCATTATCAGGAATGTAAATCAAAAGGAGGCAATCGAGAAGGACATTAAATTTTAGTATCCAAACACAACACTGTAAAGAACATTTAGACTTTTTGTTTGCTTTTTGAGACAAGGTTTCTCTGTGTATCCCTGGCTGTCCTGGAGCTCACTCTGTAGAACAGGCTGGCTGAACTCAGAAATCCACCTGCCCCTGCCTCCCAAGCACAGGGACCAAGACGTGCGCCATCACCCAGACAATCTAGCTTTCTAATTGGAGCTCTTGATTCACCATACCCAACTCCCCGTGAATCAAAACTGTCCCTCAATTGTAGCTGTCTTTTAATTTGGCCCTTTCTCCTTCCTTTCTCTTCCTTCCTCTCCCCTTCCCTTCTCTTTCCTTTCTTTCTTCTGTCCCTACCCTTCCAGTGATTCAGCTGGCTGGCTGCAGCAGTTACCCTAGATAACAAGAGCCAAATTTGTGCAATATGATGTGTCTAAGCCCCCACAATCTTTACAGAAAACTCATCACAGTGCTGCTCAAAAGAAACAAGCTACCTTGGCTTGTTCCTGAGGGGTTAAGCGTTTAGAGTTCTTTAGTCTTGTTGGAAACACCCATTCATACAAGACTTTAGCCTCCCTAAACTGATTCCAGCCCGCCTTCCCTTTCCACCCCATCTTCCCTGTAGGATAGACAGCAGCTCCCTAAGGCTGGTAGCCTGTTTGCCTAAAAGCTGCCTTAACTAGAACTCATAGCGAGGAGACAGGACGGCACTGATTATTGATATGTACTGTCAAGTCCTGGACTACATGCTCTCTGTGTGTCTCTTTTCCCCCTTAACCTGTAGTTTATCTATCTTCCTTGTTATGGGGGGGTGAGAAGTAGTCTTGGAGATTTATTACACGCCTTTACGCTTTAATAAGCTAAAAGGCCCCGATCTTGTGAAAATTTTTCTCGCAGGCCTCCTTTTGAATCT